>CAUYRB010048863.1:0-51012 GCA_963574695.1 Propithecus perrieri | reverse complement strand
CAGCCTAGCTCACAGCAACCTCACACTCCTGGGCTCAAGCGATCCTCCTGCCTCAGCCTCCCGAGCAGCTGGGACTACAGGCATGCGCCACCATGCCCGGCTAATTTTTTCTATATATTTTTAGTTGTCTGATTAATTTCTTTCTATTTTTAGTAGAGACGGGGTCTCGCTCTTACTCAGGCTGGTCTCGAACTCCTAAGCTCAAACAATCCACCCGCCTCGGCCTCCCAGAGAGCTAGGATTACAGGCGTGAGCCACCGCGCCTGGCCAAAAATTTGTGTTATTTTTGAATATGAGTTCCATCATGGAACCAATGCAGTGAAGACAGCTTGAAATATCACAGAAGTGTTTGGAAAGGATGTGGCTAACGAACACACAGTACACCAGTGGTTTGAGAAGTTCCATTCTGGGGATTTTAATTTTGAAAGCAAGCCAGGTGGGTGACCTGAGACCAAGGTGAATAATGATGAGCTGAAAGCTGTAGTAGAAGAAAATCCATCTCAACCTATGTGTGAATTAGCAGCAAGGTTTGACATTACTATTCCAACAATATTGGGCCATTTGAAACAAATTGGCAAGGTAAAGAAGCTGAGCAGATGGGTACCGCATGAATTAAACGAGCATCAGAAGAGAAGTCATCTCGAAACTTGCCTTTCTTTGCTGTCACAACATAAAAGCGAACCAGTTCTACACTATATTGTTATGTGTGATGAAAAATAGATTCTTTTTGACAGTTTTCAAGCATTCAGCATAATGGTTGGATAAAGATGAAATGCCAAAACACAGTCCAAAACCAAATATTCATCCAAAAAAGCTAATGATGTCTATTTGGTAGTCCAGCACTGGTATTATCCACTATAGCTTCATGAAATCTGGTCAGTCAATTACGGTGGATATCTACTGCAACCAGTTGTACAAAATGATGAGGATCCTTGCGATTAAGCAGCAGAGATTGGTCAATAGAGACAGGCTAATCCTTTTGCAAGACCACATGTTGCAAAAAACAATGCTGCTCAAACCACAGAGGCTGGACTTGGAAAGTCTCTGTCATCCGCTGTATTCACCAGACCTTACACCAACTGTCTACCACTTCTTCCAGGTTTTGGACCACTTCTTGCAAGGAAAAATATTCAATTCTAAAGAAGCCATGGAAGACACCTTTTGTGATTTCATTGCCACTCACTCTCCAGGCTTCTTTGCTCCTGGCATAAACAAGCTAGTGTTAAGATGGCAAAACTGTGTCAATAGTTTAGGAGCATATTTCGATAATTGTACTGCTTCTTATTTGAGATATAATAAACTAAACTTTTGACTCGAAATTAGGCATTTTATATTTAATGACCTAATACTTGGATTAGACGTCTTTCCACCACTCCCTCCCACTTCAGTTTAATTACGATGGTCATTTGAAACACAGTTGAATTGATTTGGTTTGTTTGCATTCAATTTAAGATTTTTTTCTCCCCATCTTCGTTGGTTTAGTTTTATTTTTGAATATGCAGAATATTAGCGTGATTTCAAAAGCCAACACAGTAACAAAAGGTTCCCTCTCCCCACACCTTTTGAGGCAACCGTGATCTGATTCCTGTCTGTACAGTTTTTGCCTTTTCTAAAATGTCATTTGAACTATAGTCTTTTGTGTCTGGAGTCTTTCACTTAGCATAATGGTTTTGAGATTGATCCATATTGTTGCATATATCATTCCCTTTTTTATGTATTATTTATTTCTAGTCATAGCTTGGGTAGATACATTTATCCTCATTTTACAGTTGACAAAACTGATGGACAGATTGATGAAATAAGCCCAAATTCACACAGGAAGTGGTAGGGCCTGGATTTAAACTCTAGCAGTCTCTTAGTCTGTTTGTGTGTTGCTATTAATGTAAAGGAGTGCCTGAAGCTGAGTAATTTATAAAGAAAAGAGATTTATTTGGCTCACAGTCCTAAAGGTGGTACAAGAAGCGTGGCACCAGCATCTCCTTCTGGTGAGGACCTCAGAAAGCATCCACTCATGGCAGAAGGCAAAGGGGAGCCAGCATGTAGATCACATGGCAAGAGAGAAGGGAGAGATACTAGGTTCTTTCTGACAATCATCTCTCATGAAAACTCACTGACTCCTGAGAGAATGGCACCAAGCCATTCATGAGGGATCTGCCCCCACAACAAAAACACCTCCTACCAAGCCCCACCTCCAACATTGGGGATCAGATTTTTTTTTTTATTTTTTCTCTCTGCAAGTGTGACAACCATTGGGGATCAGATTTCAACATGGGATCCAAACTATAGCAGGCAGTTTGATTTTTTTTAAAAAGCTTTTTTATTTTGAGGTAATTAATAGGTTTATAGGAAGTTGTAAGGGTAGTACAGACAGATCCTGTGTAGCCTTCACTCCATTTCCCTCAATTGGTTACATCTGAACCACAATATTAAAACCAGGAAATTTACATTGGTACAATGTATTTATATAGTTATCTATCATTTTATCACATATAGATTTGTGTGACTACCACCACAATCAAGATACAGAACTATTCTATCACCATAATGATGTCCTTTATGCTGCCCTTTTATAGTCATATCCACTCCTCTCTCTGCCACCATCCCTAACCTTTAGCAAACTCTGCTCTGTCTCATATCTATAATTTTGTCATTTCAAGAATGTTATATAAATGGAATCATACAGTATACGATCTTTTGAGATTGGGTTTTTTCATTCAGATTCATCTAAAATGTTGTGTGTAGTTTCTTGTAAACGGAATACAGTTAGGTCACTTTTTTTTTTTTCACCAGTCTCTTTTATTTGGTGAATTTTTACCATTTATTTTTAATATATTTATTGATATGTTAGGCTTAAATCTGCTATTTTGGGGTTTGTTTTCTATTTCCTATTTTTTGGTTTTATGATTTTATTTTCCTATGGATTACTTGAACATTTTTTAGACTTCCATTTTAATTTCTCTATAGTGGCTTTAAAAAAATTTATAGTGTATCTCTTTGTATAGTTTTCTTAGTGGTTGCTTTAGGTATCACATTATGCATGCATAACTTATCATAGTCTACTGGTATCAACATTTTACCAGTTAGACTGAAGTATAGAAACCTTATCTTCTTTTAAATCTCTTTACCCTCCACCACTTATAATGTACTTTGTCTTAAATATTTCCTCTACATACATATTTCCTCTACATACATTTAGTAGAGACAGGGTCTCGCTCTTGCTCAGGCTGGTCTCAAACTCCTGAGCTCAAACTATCTGCCCACCTTGGCCTCCCAGAGTGCTAGGATTACAGGCGTGAGCCACCGTGCCCAGCCTGATTTCACTTTAAATTTGTCATCACAGACCTCACCTAGGCACTTTATCTGCCCTGGAGTTTTGTGGTACTTCTCTAATACACCTACAAAATTCTCTATCACCTGAGACTAGAAACTGGTTATGTCTCCCGAATCTAAATCTGCAAACTTGTATTTGCATCCATCTTTTTGTTCTTATGTTACAGTAAAGGAGGCACCCCTTCTCTTGTTGAGAGTGAATTCTTCCATCTGAGCTGTGGGTTCCATCTGTTTCCCCTATTCAAGGACTCTGCTCCTTCAGTTATTCCTTCTTTCTCCTATTTCATCAGCTTTTCCCTCTCCCCTGGATGGTCTCACCAGCGCAATAAACATGTTCTAATATCTCCCATCCTAAAAGACATGCTTCCCCAGACCTTATCTCTACCAACCCACACTCCACCCCTATTTATCATCAATATTTCTGTGCTTTCCTTTGAATGCAGACTTCTCAAAAAAAAAAAAAAAAAACAGAATGAGGGGTGTGTTTGTGTGTGTACACTAGCTCTATTCACTAAGAGGGCCTAGAAGTAATGTCATCCTAGCAGTAATGACCATACTTAGCACCTATATCTTGGTTTCTAAATACCATTCTTCAATCAGCACTGTCTAGTAGATCTTTCTGTTATAAAAAAAATATTTTACATCTTCACTGTCTAAAACAGTAGCCACAAGCCATGTCTGGCTATTGAAAACTTGAAATATGGCCAGTATGACTGAAGAACTAAATCTTTAATTTTGTGTAAAATTAATTACAAAATTAAAATACTGTGGCTAATGGCTACAGTATTAGTGCAGCCTCAATAAAAGAATCAGGACTCCTTTTTAGCAGTGTCTGATTTCAGGGGTTGGGCAAGGAGAATATGAGATGAGCCTGGAGCATCTTGTGGAGCCAGAGAGTAAGGAAGTGCTTAAAAAAAATGGGGATATGTAGAAAGGACATTAAAGCCAACTTTTGAAGGGACTGCAAATGATCAAATATGGGAGAATTTGAGCCTCAAAATAAATAAGGATAAATAGTGGATTAAAACCTATAGAGGGCTCCCAGCAATATGGTGGACTAGAAACAGCCTGCACACACTGCACTCAAGGAGAGGATCAATAGCTGCAAATAGATACTCACCTACATATGGATCGTCTTAGAACATTGTCAGTCATCAGAGAAGCAACTGGAGACACACAAAGTGAAGGAGAGGGAAGCTGGGTGAACTGCTTAGCAGGATTGGAAGGTACCTGGGGAAGGTACCTACACATGAGGAAAAAGGTCAGAGGATAGGACTCCAGGGCTCCATGCTACCCCTGCAGATACTGTAACCCAAGCTGCAAGGGCCCCACCACCGCCATCACAGCAGGCCTCCAGACTGATCAGGGAGCTGCTCAGAGACCACCACTGCACCAGAAAGCAGACACAGCAAGGTCCCAGTGACTTCCAATTCCAAGTCACTTCAATTGAAGCTATTCTAAGCTCTCAGCCCCAGACTGCGCAATCTACACAGGGATCAGCTCCACTGTAGTTGCTTCCTCATTGCTCCTGCTGGGCTGGAAAGGGAGCGGGCAGGGCAGGCACTCTCATGTGTCTTGAGACTGGGTGCTGTATGCCTTCCCCACCCCTGGTAGTGGGGTGTCCGAGCAGAGCAGGTGCCCATGGCCTCTAGCAGCTGCCACCACCAGCCCTGGGCAGAGAAAAAGCCTGAGCTGCCGCAACTCTCCTGCAGTGTGCTGTGCGCCTCCCTGGCCCCACTAGCTGTGAGCCACCCAGCCACTGTGGCCCTGCCCCACATGAGTGGCTGTGACTCTGCATGAATATTCCCTGGCACCTGTTTGGACTGCGACAGCCACAGGGGAACGGGACAACATAGGAGAAAAGCTGCATTACGGGCTCTCAGTGCATCTGCCCCTCTCATGCCAGGTCAGTCTTCCAAAGTAGGACACCCATGCACCATCCAGGGACTTCTTTTCACTGAGTAAGAGAGTTCCAGCAGAGGAGAACAGGTATACTGCAAACTTACCTGTTTTGAGCTGAGAGAAGAGGTTTCAGGTAAGAAGGAACCAGTATAAGAACTCTTGCAATGCAAACAGCTCTTTCAACACCCTCAAAGGATCACATTAGGTCTCCAGCAATGGTCCCCAACCTAAAGGAAATTGTTGAAATACCAGATGGCAAATACATTGAATGAGATTGCTAAAGAAGTTGAAAACCAACACAAAGAAACCAAAAAAATAATTCAGGACATGAATGAAAAATTCTCTAAAGAGATAAATAACCTAAGAAAAGATAGAACTTAAAGAAATAAGAGTCATTTAGGGAATTTCAAAATATAGCAGGAAGTCTTAATAGCAGACTAGACCAAGCAGAAGAAAGAATTTCAGAGCTTGAAGACAAGGCTTTCAAATTAACCCAGTCAGTCAAAAATATAGAAAAAAGAATAAAGAAGAATGAACAATCCCTGAGAAAAATAGGGGACTATGTAAAACAAGCTAATATAAGACTCATTGGTAGCCCTGAGGGAAAAGAAAAAGCAAAAAGCATGGAAAACCTACTTAAGTTTGGCAGAAAACTCAATTTTTAACCATCTTGTGCTTAAAAATTAAAGAGTATTTCTGATGATTTTTATACACTTATACTTTTGGTTTATAGGCATCATTGTTTTGGTTTGTGGGTGTTTTTGTAAGCCTTTTTATACTGTATTGCATTTTTCTCATTTATAACTCATAAAATTATAGTAAATTGGATTTTTGTAATTAAAATTTCTCATAATATGTATATGAGGTAAATTTGGTGTTGCAAGGAGAGTAATAACAATATTTTTAGGCACAATGGGAATGTAGAAGGGCACTAGACTTTAGCAACAGAGTTAAGAAAGTAGAAGTTGTTTCAAGGCCTGCTGCTTGCAAGTTGCCTTACCTCTTTGAGCCTTATGTTGTTACTTTTTCACATAACCTCCTTAAGCCTTACTTTCTTCTTTAAAATGTCATGATAATACTCTTCTCAAAGGCAGTTGTGAGAATTAGGTGCATTTTATGAAAGTGCGTAGTAAATTGCAAATGCTATATAAAAATCGGGTGTCATTTTGAGTTTTAGCTGAGAAATGTAACTTTCAAATAGTGTGTATGGTGAGAAAATTTGACTGTACCTGAGCTTAATATTAAAAACCAGAATTATTATCTTGGCCTGTGCTTTCTTTGGTTAGTTTAAAAAAATTTTTTAATTTGAATTTTGATTCTCAGTTTAATAGAAATGAGTCATACTATCATTTCTCTCTTTACTCGGAAGTACACCATTTGTACTTCAGCCACATATGTGATCTGTGGGTTATGGAGAGAAATAGGGTGTTGCTCAATAATCTATACCTTTCAGCAAAGAATGCTTTTCAGTGACACTCATGGGTTTCTCTTAGGCATTAGGAAATGCAGACCCTTAGACATTAAATTAGAAGTCAGTAAGATTTAATGAGAAAATTTGAAGAACAGATAACAGTAAGTCAGATTCTGTGTTCTCTGTAAATACCAATTAACTATGTAATCTGTAGAGTGGATTAGATGATCTTGGTTTTTATAGTCTAAAACATTTTTCTACAGAACCGTGCAGGATCTGTTACTAACAATTATGTGAGTCCTGCCCTATATTTATGAATCAGATTTTTAAGTGGAAACCACAGTTGTTTCCTTGTTTGTCATTCATGCTTTAGCAGAGGATATGACGCCATAGAGCTGGCTTTCTCATTTTAGGTTTGCACTGCTCTCTTTTCCTCTGTAGAAGCCACAGCAGTTTTGATGTATTATCAAAGCACAGAATGTACCTTGTTGGGTATTTAGCTGGAGGAAGTGTGTTAAATATTACAGGTTGAGTATCTCTTATCCGAAATGCTTGGGACCAGAAGTGTTTCATATTTCTGATTATTTTGGAATTTGGAATATTTGCGTTATATATTATTACTGGTTAGGCATCTCAAATCCAAAAACCCCAAATCCAAAATGCTTCAATGACCTTTTCCCTTGAGCATCCTGTCAGCACTCAAAAAATTTTGGGTTTTGGAGGATTTTGGATTTCAGATTTCAGATCTTCAGATTTGGTGTACCCAACCTATATTTGCTAGTCTCAGGACTGCTCGTGATATTCCTGTTTAGTCCTATTTTAAAGATATAGCATAAATAAATAAATGCATATATACCTATATTTTGGGTAGGTGATATATAACCAAACAACTGCAGACATGCAGAAAATAATTTTGAACCTTTTAAATATATTAATTGGTATTTAAAGATAATGTTTTATATTGTTTGATGTGACTCTAATATGTTAAATCTCTTTTGTTCTACTTTAGCATCAAGGCATGCCATGGGTTGCCTCTCATAAATGGACAAAGCTGTGACCCTTATGCAACGGTTTCTCTAGTGGGCCCTTCTAGGTAATGTTTATTGAATTATTATTAGGTTTTTAAGTTTTAAAGTTTGATTTAACATTTGAAATTTAAGCTTCTGAAAGCAAATGCTAAATAGTTATTTATGACACTAAGTAATGAATGCTTTGAAAGAAAAATCTTTATGAGTTATATGCTTGTAAACAACCAAGTCCTCTTTTTACAGAAAGAAAATGGGTGCCATTTCAAATCTGCCAGACTCTTAGGCTGTGGGGAACAACCTCAGTTTTATACTATTAATGTAGTACTTTATATAACATACACTTGGCCTTCTTCGTTCATCAGCATTCCTACTTTCACATGTCCAAATTTTATGCAGGTAAAATCCTGTTTTAATAAATGCCTTCTCAGAAAAACAAGGTAATTTTCATATTTTTATCTGGAAAGCAGCTCAGCAATGAAAATTGCCTTTCTACTCATGAGATCTGTCCTCTGCAAAGAGAATTCTAAGCTATAGACAAACTGCTAAAGTACTAGAGCATGGGGAAGTGTACCATATCGTTGATTTAATGATTTCATAATTTATGAAAAAACCTATAGCACTTACAATATTTTGTATTATATAACTTCATTGTGGTTTCTTTAAGGAACTGATTAGTCTGAACTATGTCTACAAATTGAATGTTTAAAAATTAGGACGCAAAAAGCACAATATTCTCTCCACACACACACACACACACACACACACGCACATACATAACACACAGACACACAACCCTTCTCAACCCCAAGATCTCGAGTTATTCTTAGTTTTTAGAAAATTACTAATATATCACTTCGAAAAATGTATTTATATGTGTGCCTACTACCATGCCTGGTACTTACTGGGTGCTCAAATAATGGTATGCTATTATTATTACAGACGGTTTTAAATTTAAAAGCAGATGCTCAATCTGCTTTCATTAAATGTTATCAGAGGGATTTATTTTTGCATGTTAAAATGTTCAGTCTAGTAGAGCTATTTTTGTTTTTTTTTTTAATCTGTACCTGACAAATTCTTTAGTGTAATTGTTTAGTAACATACACTTAGAAACTATTTGGCATATGAATTTATGTTTTATGCCATTTATTTCTTGTCTTGGGGGGGAAAAGTCACTGTTGGTTTTGCTATTGTACCACAGTTGTATAAGATATTAACGTTGGGGGAGACTGAGTAAAGCCATGGTATTTCCCTGTACATTTCTTTGTAATCTCCTCTGACTCTATAATTATTTCAAAATAAAATGATTTTTCTTTTTAAAAAAAAAAAAAAACTCATTATCTTAGCCGAAGCCCAAGAAGTAAACTAAGTTAAGAATATTTTTCATGTTCCTTGGGTATTTTTCAACATAGATAAAGGTACTCTAAATCTCATTGTCTCCCTTCCCACCATTTATTCTGAGTTGCTTGTATAAATGTGTTCTAAAAACCCCTAAAAAGCTTGGCAGTCTAGTACAGCGACAAAGAGAATAATATAATCTTGGCATATATAGGATATACCAAGCTTGTATATTCTTTGATTTATGTTTATAAGGACACATTAATTTTTCCCCTAAGTAATATTTAAAACGATGGTCTTCCCTGAGTCACCTTAACTTTTAAACAGAGGTCAGTCTCCCTGGTTGGAAATAGCATGTTTTATAATTGTGTACTGTTAAGTTCTACAAGGTAAAACTCTACCACATTGGAACAGGAATGACCAAAAGAAGACAAAAGTAAAGAAGAAAACAAGCAATCCGCAGTTTAATGAAATCTTTTATTTTGAGGTAATTTTTTGTTTTATGTAAATGTTAACATTAAATATTTAATATTGAATGCTAGTTGATTTCTTTTTTCAAACGATAGCCATAGAAATCATTTTATCAACTAACGTAATTAAGTGTTTCTCTCCTGAAAGCATTAGAACCATGGTGTAATGCAATGGAGGCCCAGCATATAAAACGAATAAAAGCAGAGCTCTGACTTAGGAGTGGGAAAGGCTAGGGCCACTCCCACTCCCCAGTCATCCTATCGCACCCTCCTCCACAACCTCCCCCAACCTGTCCAGCCCCCGACCTGAGAGGCAGTACCCACAAGATTCCCATAGCGTACCATTTGCAAACCACTAGTGAACTAAGTATGATTGTCATTCAGTAGATCTGAGTTCCAGTCCTACTTGACTTTGAGAGTCATTTAATGAGACTCAAGTTTCTTGTTTTGTGAAATGATAGTATTATTAATATAAAGGAAAACAGCAGCCCTGCCTGACTCAGAGAGTTTTTCTAATCCCCAAAGCATGTGAGAATCCTTTGAGACTATAAAATATTATATGATTAGAGCCTTATTAAAGTTTTTTTTTAGCCTGATTTACTCTATGGACACATGCTTATTTTCATAGAAATCTTCAGCTGCCTTGAAGCTGTCTCAAATACAGTTCTTTGGAGTTCTTTACTTCTGGAGCATATGTTAAAGAAATCCTTTTTCAGCCAGCCCAGGCAACATAGACCCTGTCTCTACAAAAAATTTAAAAAATTAGCCAGGCATGGTGATTACACGGCTGTAGTCCCAGCTGCTGAGGAGGCTGAGGCAGAAGGATGGCTTGAACCCAGGAGTTTGAGGTTGCAATGAGCTGTGATGACACCACTGAACTCCAGCCCAGGTGACAGAGTTAGACCTTGTCTCAAAAAAAAAAGAAAGAAAGAAAAGAAAACCTTCTTCATATTATTTGAAAACTACAGAAAAAAATAAAAATCAAACTCTCCTAAAATATTGTGGTTCTTTTTTTTTTTTCGAGACAGAGTCTCACTCTCTTGCCTGGGATAGAGTGCCGTGGCGTCAGCTCACAGCAACCTCAGACTCCTGGGATCAAGTGATCCTCCTCCCTCAGCCTCCCAGGTAGCTGGGACTACAGGCACGTGCCACCATGCCCAGCTAATTTTTTTCTATTTTTGGTTGTTTGGCCAATTTCCTTCTATTTTTAGTGGAGACGGGGTCTCACTCTTGCTCAGGCTGGTCTCGAACACCTGAGCTCAAGAAATCCGCCCGCCTCGGCCTCCCAGAGTGCTAGGATTACAGGCGAGAGCCACCGCGCCCAGCCAAATATTGTGTTCTATCTAATAGTGGAACAAGTTGCAGTTGATATTATAATAACATGTAGGGAAGGTTTGAAAAAAGGAGTTACATTTTGCACTTTTTCTTCTACGTGTGTGTTTTTCTTGGTATTTCAAAGTGGAGAAAGTGAAGTTACCTCTAGTCATGCCCGATTACTGTACTTTAATAAAGCAACACAGGCTATAGAAAATGCCAAAAGTGAAGTATGTGAACTGTGGGGAGGAAGCAAGGGAGAGAAAAACAAAAGAAAGTATACCAATGTGAGACTTTCCATTTCCTGGCTAAGGACTTGGTGCAGATGTATTATTACATCTAACCTGGGGACAACAAAGAAGACAGCAACTTAAAGGGCTATTCACACTCTCCATTAGTCCACATACCTTAAACGTCAAATAGTGTAGAATCTACTATGCTTCATGGGTCCTTACAGTAAGCAGATGGGTCTTTGAAAGTCAAGGCCTGACCTGCTTGCTGTACCAAGAGTGCCTCTTAGGCCTTGAAACATTCATTCAGAGGGCCCTTTGTTGAGTTGGTTATATAGATAGATAATGTTCAATCTCTGTTCTCTAGCTAAAGCAAGAGACACAAAGCACACAAGTATGCATGTACGTAGCAGTAAAATGCAGTATATATTGGGGAGGTCAGATGAGCTCTGCTCCAGCTGAAGTGGTCAGGAAAATCTGAAGAAAGGATGGATTTTCTTAAGTAAAAGGAAATGGAGTAGAGACAAGGAACATTTTGAGCAGAGGCACAGAAACAGAAAAGCAGAAAGTTACATCCAGAGAAAAGTAATGATTTAACTGGGTTTGTGTAAGGAAATAATGGGAACTATGATCAGAAAGATAAAATAGGAGCAGCTGATGAAAGTCCTTGAGTACCTGCCAGGGGTGCTTAAATGAATTGAATGTTTTTGAGCTTGGAAGTTATAATGATAAAGCAGTGTTTTGGAAAGAATTAACTATGATCTGTGACCAGGTGGCTTAGGAAGAGAGAATAAAGATCAGTAGACTGTTGTAGTTTTTGTGTAAAAAAAAAAAAAAAAAAAAGGAGGAGGGGGATCTGTTTCAAGAGAGTAATACAGAAATGAAGAGGAAGGGGCAGATGAGAAACATACTCCAAAAGGTAAGATAGCAAATTGGTTATAGAAGCAGCGAAAGGAAGTAGTTGAATGTTGTCTGCATGGTTTCAAATCTGGAAAAATAGAAAAGTTAGGAGAAAGAAACATTTAAGTGTTTTAGTTTTGTAGCATAATGCTTGAGGTCTAACATATAAAACCCTCCATTAGGGAGTTCATAACTAAAATTTAAGATAGGTGATAATTGTTATAGATTAAGACTCAAGATCTGTTTATGAAGAGTCAAGAAAGCCGAGGGAGTAGAGGCATACAATGAAGAAAGTGAAGAAAATCAGTTCTGTCACTTATTAAGTATTCAACTTTGAATATGTCACTTAATTTCTATACTTTAGCTTCCTCATTTTCAAGATGAGGATAATAAATCCAGCCCTTCCCCCCTCAGAACAGTGTTCTGATGAACAAAGGAGATAATGGATGTGAAAGCACATGTAAATCATACAGCACTGTGCAGCTCCAAGTTGTTTTTAGAGCAAAAAGAAACATAAAACCTTGGAGAATACCCATATTTATAAATTCTGAGGAAGAAACAAAGCAGCAGAAGGTTGCCGGGATAGTTCCTAGGTAAACTGAAAGAAAAAGTGTTTTTGGGAAAGAAGGTGTAGTTGTGTAATCAGTACATCAGATAGAGAGGTCAAGGAAGGTGAGAACTGTTAATTGATCATCAGACTTGGCGATGAAGAAAGAGATTTTAGGAGGGTGATCTGTGAGGAAGTCAGATTATAAGGAGTTACTGTAGTGAGTAGGTAGTGAGGAAGTACAGGCTTTAAGAATGGATTGCAGTTTTAAGATATTTGTCTAAGAAAGGAAAGAGAGAAAAAGCATAACTTAAGGGGAGAATTTTTCTTAGACTTGAGCGAGGTGAACAAGCTGGTAAAGAAAGCTATAATTTAAAATAGATTGAATAATGCTTGCTGTATGCTTATGGCATACTTTGGGTGGGGTAGCCTTAGAAAAGAGGAGAATCATCTGATCCTCCAGTTGAGAAAAGAATGAGAAAACTCATCACGGTGGATAGTCATTGAGGAAGTTCCTGCCAATGGCCTTGATATTTTTAGCAAAGATGTGAAAAGGAAGTACAGGTAGCATTGGTATCTTGAGAAATGTGGGGTAGTCTTTAAACAGTTCTGAGCAAATGCAGCTTCATTGAAATAGGATGTTCTCACCCTTTGAGTCACCAGCTGACTACCTATCAACCAGAGAACCTAATGTTGCTATATATTGAGTTGACAGGAACGGCATGGAGGCAAAGATTCTTTGGATTTTTTTTTTATACCCTTATTCTTACCTGCCAGCTACTTCCATAATTGTTTTTATATTCAAGTTTTGGGTAAAACTTAGGCATTTTTTTCTGTTTATATCTACAATCGAATATTTTGAGGATGATCATTTTTAAGTTCTAGTAGAAAAAGAGATACTTAAAAAAAATTTTTTTTACTAAAATATTTCATTTACAGGTAACCAGATCCAGTAGTTACACCAGAAAGTCCCAGTTCCAGGTAGAAGAGGAGGACATTGAAAAGCTAGAAATTAGGTATGTGCCTTGAGGTTTTGCAGAACTGATTTCTTTCTGTGCCAAAAGAAAATCCTAAATTTAACTGAAAAAGGCGGGTGAACCAATTGTAATAGAATTCTCTATAGCAAGTTGGTTAATGGAACTTAGAGGAACATGCATCTAATTTAAACCAAAATTGTCTTTTCAAAGTCTGATTTCTTTGCAGAAATAGTCCAGATATACTTATAAACAAAGATGACCTAATTTTTACCTATATTGCTCTATTAATTTTTAATTTTTCCCGAATTTAATTGTTCATTAAATTTCTGGATCATAATATAATGAATGGAAAAGAAATTATATCTCAGCCAATTTAGAAATAATTTTTTTATTCTTCTTAACATATCTGCTGTCTAACAGAAATTTCAGTGAGGTAAGAAGATAATTCAACAGGTGCATGTGTTTGAAGTTTGTGCTATTTCCTAGGTCTTAAATATCTATGCTGTTTGGGAAGAGAAAATTTTATAAGTGCATGTGTAGGTGTGGTGTTAACAGTGTGTTCATCTAAATGGTATATTAATCATGTGTTTGGTGTGATCAGGTAATGTATTTTTTTAAATCACCTATCTTTACATGTTAATTGGTTGTAATCAAGAGAGAAACTGTAGTCTTGTATTGGTTTCTTTTCTCAAATTCAACAAAGTAACTCTAGTCCTTATTGCTATAGGCTAAAAAAAGCCTAGACTTTCAAACTAGGAAACTTAAGCACCTTCTTTTAGACTATTTAAAATTACTTTCTGTCCTTTGCAATAAAAGCTACTGTAGTAGTTTGCTTTCCTTGTCTGGATAGTGAAGTATATGACATTGCTAACATCTCTTTCTTTTAAGCATGTAAAATTAATGCTATAATACAAATCAAAGTAATTTGAAACTATTTAGTGGTGTGTTCTCGTAAACATTGTTTGCAAAAAGTAAAGCCAGTTTTCAATTTTCAGGATCGACTTGTGGAACAATGGAAACCTGGTCCAAGATGTTTTCCTAGGTGAGATTAAGGTTCCTGTGAATGTGTTAAGAAATGATTCCTCTCATCAAGCCTGGTAAGAAGATAAGCATTCTAGTGAACTCCATAGTTTAATCCTCTTTAATGCAGTGTATATGCAAATAAATTCTTACTATGAACATTTTTTAAATTTGCCATGGAATAAAGCCAAATATCATTAACATTGATGTGATCATTAATTTATTGTTGCAGAAATACAAGAACATTGATAATTTTATGACTTGACCTGTGGTACTGAGATATAAGAACTGAATTGTCGAGGAATATTTTTCTGTTCAAAAACAAAGTCTTAATTCTAAGGAGAAACGGAAAACATTTAAAACATTATGTAAGAGTTGCCCATGTAAGAAGATGCTTGATCACAAATCAACTTGTGCAATTCAGAAGCTTTATTAGTGGTCATTGGTAGCTATAGATATTTGAAAGCAAAGGGTTTTTTATTCGGGGTACTCAGTTGTTTATGGGAACTAACCAGTGATTTTCCTTCACCACACCCCATTGAAATGCCCTGTGGATGATCCAGTGTTATTTTCTGAATGTCTAGGGTCTTAATATTGTTGAGCCGATTCAGCCGGTAACACCTCTCAGGAGCTCTAGGGGTTCAATAATGGCTACAATATTATTTTACCTTTTCATGACCCTAATAGTGATATTAAAATGTTGTGAGATTAAACTTAGTGTTCACACATTAAATGGATGGTAATTTCCCTACCAGAATTGATGTGAAACTATTGTTTTTTTCTGTCTTCATATCACTTAAAAGGATGAGTATCCTGTCCCTTCCAGTAGGTTGCCCCGCGTCTTTCAAGCTAGACATGGGTTTCAACTGAGGAACACATGCTTTTGTCATTTGCCTTTTAAGGACCACTTTTTAGAACTCAGTTTCTACTGCCTAGAAGAGAAGTGTGTAGATGTTTTTTATAGGCATTAGTCTTATTTGTCCTTAAAAGAGCCTGCCTCTCCTGATTGGCCATCAGATATCTTCATTTTAAACTCTTTCATCCTTAAGCAGTTATCCCTTGTAGACTGATTTTTAGATTCTCAAAATTTTTTATTTTATTTTTACTACTCCCTACTGCATATCTAAGATTCATGAGTCTTTATGATGGCATTTTGTATAATTTCTAAAATGCATCCATGGAGTAGAAGAAAATTAAACTTCACTATGAAAAATTGACGAACATTTTGGGCCCATCACCTTCCCCCTACACTATGTCTTCTATCTCCATAAAATAGCATACATTTTAAAATGAAAATTTCTAAACTCAGTTTGTCAAGTTTTTAAAATCATATGCTATACTACTTAGTACAGAAGGGAAAAATGAGTTACTGTGACTGTCAGGGCCAATATTCAGTTGATAATGCTTTTCAGGAGCTCTGGGAGGAACTGAGGATGTTTGTATTTAAGTAAGACTATCTCCAGACGTGTTTTCCAAATTTGGCACAACTTTGTGCAGATACCTTGGCAGGATGTAAGAGCATTAGCAAACAGAATGTTTCATTCAGAACAAATTAATTTTATTCCTATAGGGTTGATTTTTTTTTTTTTTTGGTCAGATAGTATAGATATTTTTAAGTAACCTGCCCAAAGTATAAGTGCTAAAATTTATACAGCAAGACATAAACATCTGCTAATTCATTTATACTTCCGTAGATGTAAGGAAATATAAAAATGTGAATGCCATTTCCTTTTAGAGGGGAAAAAAACCTCTCAGCCTCCTTCCTCAATTGTAGAGCTGTAGCATCCCCTTGTGGGATTGATGGTAACTACATTAAAACTCAAGAAAAGATTTATTTACCCTCAGGATTTCGGGCATATTCTTTCTAGTCTTGATATTAGGAAAAAGTAATTTGGTTTGAAAAATGTCAGTTTGCTTTCCTTTTTTGCATAATTTCCCTTAGTATTTATCTATTATAGTCTTCTAAAAACTTATTTTTGATGGTTCCAATTTAATTGTATTCTCAAATCATAGCATGATGATTCAGTCACCTTCCCATTTCCATTCTTAGCTATTTAGTTCTTTAGTAGTGATGTGTGTTTTCCTGATACTTCTCTCAAATGTTAGGATTACCTTGTTAGTGTTGATATTAGCTAATTTGTACTTTAACCTATGTAGATAATGGAATTTTATGTTATACTCCTATGGGTATATTGACTCCATGGATCAAAGGTAAAAATCTGTCTCCTGCCTCTGACCTCCAGCTATTCAGTTTCCCTCTTCTAAAGCAGCCACTGATTTTGAGTTTCTGAAAATATTTTATGTACATACAGGAAAATACATATAAAACTTTTTTCCCCTTCTTTACACAAATGGACACATACTGTGTCATATTCTATACTTGCTTTTTTCATTAATATAGTAGAACTTCATAAATATTCGTTGACTCTTGGTAGTATTAATAGTTAATTACTGCCTTTGTTCAAATCCTCTCTCTGACATTAACTACCTGTGTGACCTTGGACATGTTACTCAACCTGTTTGCTTTTGCTTTGTTTAGCTATAAAATGGGGATGATACACGTAGTGCCTGCCTCCTAGAGTTGATAGAGGATGAAATGAGTTAATATAAAATGAGCTGCAAGTACTATTAGTTGGTGTAACTCATGCTATCATTGTTACAATTATTGCCACTGTCCTCACCATTATTCCACATCAGTACATACAGAATTTCTGCACCCTTTTATTTTTTGCATAGTATTCCATTGTTTGAAATGCTATACATAAAAAGAACCTTAGGGATAATCTAGTTCGATTTCATTTCACCAGTTACCTGAGTGTCAAAGAACTTAATGTGTTTTACCTTTGGGTAATTGTACAAATTGGTACACTAATTTTCCCCAAATGATCCAAAATATAAAAATAAACATTAAGAAAAGAAAATAGATATTATATAAATATCTTTAAATATTGTAATTTTTACTTTTGAAAGTGATATTCAAATAGTAAATAAACGGCTTTTTTCAACATAAGCACTTTATACATGATTTAAAACTAGATTAATATTTTACTTAAGAGGATTTGGTTTTCTAGTTTGCTAATTTCGACGTCTTTTGTCTCAAAACATTTTCTCTCCTTTCTTTTTTGGTCTCTCATTTTTGACATATCTCTTTACTATGTGAATTTTTAAAATGTAATAAGTCTACCTTTAGTGAAAAAAAAAATCCATTGATAAGGAACCAGAAATAACATTCGGGTATTAGTAGAGCTGCTTGTTTCAATTATTTTCAAATAATTGAAAAACAATTATTTTCCAGCTTACGGAACATTATGTACAAATAGTTGTAGTTTAGGGTTAAAATTTTCCAAATGCTAATTTTTTTCTGTTAAGGGGCTGTCAAAATTGCTAACTCTTTGAGAGCATAAGGACTGCTCTTATGCTTGTCTAATTGTATTATTAAATGAAAAAAAATGTGAGAGCAACTTAATGCCACTTTCAGTTAATAATTTCCTTTATTTTCTGCTTCTTATTCTTTCAAACTGAAATACTTCATTCAAAAACTGAAGGAAGTATATTGGAGTTTTGGGGGTTTTCTTGCTTACCTAGGCCTTAGGTATGCTAGATATTCCTCAACTATTTAACAAATCTTGAGGCTTTTCTTTTTATCTCTGATTCATACAGAGGATTGCTTAGTTCACGGGGATCCTTCAGGTGGCTTATTAAATTGAGACTTTGTAATAATATTCTAAAATAATAATCACATTTATATAGTTATACAGATAACTATAATTATTACTCATATATTTAGGTGGTAACAGTTATATACTATATATATAGATGTTTTATATAACATTTACATAATGTTTACTGTGTGCCAGGTACTATTCTAAGTGCTTTACTTATATAACCTCTTTAGGGTTGTTGTGGGGATTAAATGAGTAAGATACCCCTTCATTAACAGATGAGGAAAGCAAGCACAGAGAAATGGAGCAACTTGCCCAACTTCACGCAGCTGGGATTTGAGCCAAACTGTCTGACTCTAATTTGTACTTTGGTATATTTTTGAATATGTTTAAAACTCAAAAACAATTTCTGTTTTAGGCTGTTGACAAAGATTTGAGTGTCCCTTGCTTATAAAATATTATTTAAAAGGGCCGCGCATGGCGACTCACACCTTGTAATCCCAGCACTTTGGGAGGCTGAGGTGGGAGGATTGCTTGAGGCCAAGAGTTTGAAACCAGCCTGGGCAACATAGTGAGACCCCATCTCTACAAAAAATAAGAAAAACTAGCTAGGCATGGTGGTTCATGCCTGTAGTCCCAGCTCTTCAGGAGGCTGAAGCAGGAAAATACCTTGAGCCCAGGAGTTCGAGGCTGCAGTGAGCCATGATTGTACCACTGCACTCCAGCCTGGTCTATAGAGCCAAACCCTGTCTCTATTGGGAAAAAAAAGCAACAACAAAGTAAGGGATACAGAAGAAAACACTATCGTAAATGATGACAATTGTTGCAGCCAAGTGATGAGTACATGGAGTTGGTGGTGAGAGTGTTCATTATTATTATCGTCATCATTCTTCTTTCTACTGTTGTGAATGAGCATTTCCATAATAAAATGCATTGGTTGTCAAAAAAATGTAGATACCTGTGCCACTTAACTACTTGTATTTTTTTTTTCATAAATTTAGTATTTAGCCTTCTGCTTTAAGTGTATCAGGCTCTGTGCTATCACTACAAGTCAGGTTCACTTTTAAATGTGCTGATTAAAAACTAGGTGTCTGAATTTGCAAGGCTGCAGAACATACCCTGGATTGTGGGAAATTGACCAAAGTAATGCCCTTGTCAGGAAGCTTGGTGATCAGCAAGCTAAACTTCCCTTAGAGGTACTTCTGAATCAAACAGACTTGTTTCCTGTGATCTCATTGGCCATATCTTTAAGTCACTCTTTCTCAAATCAGAGAATAGACATTGTGAAGGTTGGTCTTCCAAGACAGGAATTCCTCTTTTGGAGGGTAGTGACATAATTTCCATATAATTTCTTCTGTATTATCCATCTCTTCATCCTTTAAATTTTGCTTGGTTAATTCTCTGGTTCTCTTTTCTGTCTTGATCTTTTCTTTCTCCAAGCTAATAAATATTCTATTAAACTCTCTCTTCGATTTTTAAACAAATTTAGTCTATTAGAGGAGGCCATAAGTGATAAAAATTAAGTATCAAAACTTCTGATGCTTTCCTTTATAAAAAGCATGTCAGCTAATAAATGAAGGAGGAATGAAAGAATTATAAAATTATCATTTTGATGATTAATGGCTCTAGGCAGTGATCATCAGTGGCTGCTAATATTGCAAAAAGAGAAACAGACTTTTGTGCCTCTTGGTGGAACTATACAACACTATCAATGAAGTGCTCTTGCCAGAACATCAAATCTGAATCTAACCAAGCCTCTAGATCAAACTACCAATGTATAGGAAATACAGAGAGAGTAAAGGAATATGATAAATGACATTCTGAAGGTAGATAGCAATAGAGTTAACACAGTCACAAATGTGGATCAGGACAAACTACCTGATTTCTTGGAAGTTTGGGGAGAATCTATAAATTAAGAGAGACTTAAGAAAGCTGTTAACCAATTATAGTCTATGGACCTTATTTGGATTTGAGCAAAGTGTTGAAAACCTTTTATAAGTTGGGGAGAATTTGAATACTGAGTAATAATGATTTTTTTTAATAATATATGAAATTATAAGATACCTGAAAATTGCTTTAAAATAATACAGGAATGGGACAGGAGAATGGGTGAAGATATGGCTAAAATAAGCTTAGTCTTGAGTTGATACTTGTTAAAGCTAGGTAATGGGTACGTGGGCCTACTATTCTCTTTACTTTTTTATGTATTTTTAAATTTCCATGATAAAAAGTGTGTTTGAAAAACTGTTTGATTTCTGGTTTTGGTACTACAGACTTACGTTCAAATTTTTACATACAGAACTTACTTTAAAACAAGGTCACTTATGCCTTCTAGTATGTCTTATCTATTTCAACTAAATGTTTCTTTCTTAAATTTAGTTGGTAAAAAATTATTTTTGATAATACACAGGATTTTAAATGTACCTTTTGTTATTTTTTTCTAAACTTGCAAGCTAATCAAACTTTTATTCAACCCCTTTGAGATCTTAATTTTTGTATTATCTATACTTTTTGTTTCCTGAATAAAAAAATCTGTTTACAGCTTTCTAGTCCAATATATAAAATAATATTAAGCTTCTGAAGATTAGAAGCCTGTTACTTATGAAGTACCCTAACCATAAATACTAAGTTGACATTTTTGGTTTAGTTTTTATTATAGCTTAGCTGTTTACTTACCTCACTGGCTTGGATGCTCATTACCATTTCATGGAATTGATTGTATTTTTACTTTAGGTACTTGCTGCAACCCAGAGACAATGGCAACAAGTCATCTAAAACTGATGACCTTGGGTCTCTTCGATTAAATATATGTTATACAGAAGACTACGTGCTTCCATCAGAGTACTATGGTCCTTTGAAAACTTTGCTGCTAAAATCACCAGATGTTCAGGTATGTTGAAAAGCTTAAGGATATGATTTCATATGAAAAGGCTAAAATAATTCTGCAGATGATGAGGAAAAGATTTAGAGTATCAAGTCTTATCAAAACAGTAATTATGTGTGTTTGCGTGTGTGTTATTTACTGTGATTCCAGTGTGTGCTCCAAATATTAGCTCTGATAAAAATTTTAAAAATTAAATATTATATATAACAGTTTTAGTTCATGAACATATTTTAATTACAGGTTAGGATTAAACAGTTAATCATGTTTCCTTGATTTTGTGCTTGTTTTCCACCTTTCTACATTCTAGCCAATATCTGCCTCAGCTGCTTACATTTTGGGTGAAATATGTCGAGATAAAAATGATGCTGTTTTGCCTCTTGTACGATTGCTGCTGCACCATGATAAACTTGTTCCTTTTGCCACTGCGGTGGCAGAATTAGACTTGAAGGATACACAGTAAGAGTTATATTTTATTAAGTATTAATTTCATATTATTGAAATTATACCTTAGTTTGACAAATTGTTTTTATAGTCTGAGTTCTTCTGTATTGACCATCCTTACCATACAGTAGGCCGAAACAAAAGGCAAGTAACAAAAGGTAGTTCTTTAAGTTATCAAAATGTATTCACCAACCATAAGGATAACAATTAATGAAGGATTTTTTTTACTCGGTAATGAAATTTCCTTTGTTACTAATCTGCTTCTTAGTGTAATGATTCACGTATCACAAAACACCATAGCAGAAGTTTTTTTTTTCTATTGATTATGTATCACTCTTATATGCACATGTATGACATTCTAAAAAGCAATATAGTGACTTCCTATTCCCATTATATTCTAACACTTGTTTTATATACACACATATATGTACACATATACTCCACCTTTTTGGTTCATAAATGTGATTTTATTCTTTCTTAAACTGATTTTCACATACTTTTGGTAAGTTTGAAAAACCTAATGGCAGCAAGCTTTTAAATAGATGGTAAAAATTACTAAAATCATATATATGACCAAAGTCAAATATCTCATATTATCAGTCTCACAGCCTTTGTTTACTACCCTTGGTTTCATCTATTTCTATTTCTGTTTCAGAGATGCAAACACAATCTTTAGAGGAAATTCCTTGGCTACCCGATGTCTGGATGAGATGATGAAAATAGTGGGAGGGCACTACCTGAAAGTAACATTAAAACCCATTCTGGATGAGGTACACAATATACCTCCAGTAATGATAGTTCGTGGCCTTACTATAGTGACTCTTTCATCAAATGATCTACTGATGGGAATGATATATCCATTCATGTATTACTGAAAAAAATAAGGCTGTGCACTTTAGAAATAAATTATTTACTTTTATATCAATGAATTTTTACTGAAAGGGCACATTGTAGTGTAACGTACATAATTATTTCTTTGTTATGGATTTCTATTTTAGCTAGAGTTTTGAATATAAATACTTTTTGGTATAGTTTTTAAAGAAAGTTGTATATATTATATAAGGTATCTCTGGACAGGGATTTTAAACTTTGTTACAGTTTTAATTTTTATAATTAACTTATTATCAGAAAAATAATAGTTATTTTCATTTTGTCAAATTATTTAGAAAAGAGTATTAACTGAAAAATTTATTTTCCAGATATGTGAATCTTCAAAATCCTGTGAAATTGATCCTATTAAATTGAAAGAAGGAGATAATGTTGAAAATAATAAGGTAAGTTCTTATTATATTTATAACTGCATTAAAATTGGTCTTAATTGTGTACCTGTCTCCCACTTACATTATAATAATGCTGTCTGGAGGGAAGCAGTGCTGTTTGTTTATTCTTTACACAATCCTTTATGATTAGCAGCATTTCCTGGGACTAGATTTTACAATGTTATTTCCTCAGTGGTTTCACTTTATTTTTGTTCTTAATTATTTCTTTTTGGCTCTAGTGACAATAGTGGATTTAGGCTGTATCTAGTTGCAGCCCACATTCTGGCTATTCCTGTGGGGTCAAACAGATCAGGCTAAGTGGCACAATGACGTGGTCAATCAATACTTTCAGTTGCCTTTGGGAAAACAATGATTGGATTAGGGTCGCAAGTTTTCATTGCAGTGGATTACAGTGTCACAATGTCCTTGTGCTTGTATATTCAAGTTATTTCCTTGATTTCCCTTTGGATCATTTTATTCCCTGTTGCTTCTTGTGAGGTTTATTCATATATTCACCTGTTATGTCTAGCGATTCTAAATCTAACTTACTATATTAGGGCAGTATGTAAATTATCCTTTAACTCTGCAGTCTCCAACCCGCAGGCCACGGACTGGTAGTAGTCCTTGGTCTGTTAGGAACCAGGCCTCCCAGCAGGAGGTAAGCGGGGTGATCTGTCGAAGCTTTATCTGTATTTACAGCCACTCCCCATCACTCGCATCACCTCATAAGCTCTGCTTCCTGTGAGATCAGTGGTGGCATTAGATTCTCATAGGAGCGTGGACCCTACTGTAAACTGCACATGTGAGAGATCTAGGTTGTGCACTCCTTATGAGAATCTAATGCCTTATGATCTGAGGTGGAGCTGAGGCAGTAATGCTAGCACTGGGGAGCGACTGCAAATACAGATTATTATTAGCAGAGAGTTTTGACTGCACAATAAATGTAATATGCTTGAATCATCCCAAAACCATCACTACCCCACTATCCCCACCACCCCCCCAACCCACCCACCCCCGCCAGTTCGTGGAAGAATTGTCACCCATGAAACCAATCCCTGGTGCCAAAAAGGTTGGGGACCACTGCTTTAACTGTATGAGTTTGGAGAAGGGAAGCAGGGCTTTAGAAAATACTAGATAGTGACTACCTAATAAATCTTATTTTCATTACATATTTTTTCATAAAGGCTTTTGAAGATGTGTGAAAGTTAAAATCTTAATGTTTACCTTTTTAAATCCTGCAGGAGAATCTGCGCTACTATGTAGACAAGTTATTCAGTACAATTGTAAAATCAAGTATGAGCTGCCCCACTGTAATGTGTGATATCTTTTATTCTCTAAGGCAAATCGCTACTCAGAGATTTCCTAGTAAGTGCCTTGTTTTACTAAACAAGCCATTTCTGTTTCCAAATTTGATTTTTTATAGGTATTTATTGTATATTTGGTTTGTGTGAAATGTTTGAGGTTTATAGATATAGTCTTTAGTTTTTCAAAATGAATCTAGCTTTTTCATACGAATCTGATTTTTCTTATAATCTCAAAAACATATTCCACTTTATTTCAATATAATGGCAACTTTATACAAACAGCAAATCAAAATCACCATTAGATTTAAGAAAGGCAAAAATGTAGAACTATAACATTAAATAAGTAAACATTTATACTAGATGCTTCCAGTTGCATGCATTCAAATAATGGGAATCTTTAGTTTCACAGAATTGAGTAGATTTAACAGTTTGAGAATAGTAAGGTTTTGGTGGTGAGATATTTTTACAGAAATGATTTTAGACATTAGAAACATTTCTATTGCAACATACATAGAATTTTGAGGTACATATATCAGTAACTAGCATACTTTAATTTTGAAAAAGTAGCTATGTCCAGGTTTTGCTTAGAAGCATGTCATAAAATTCAGAGTTACTGTCTCTTACCGTCAGTACTTGGAATTATGCTAATTTTAATGCATCTCTGATAAGTAAATAAACTTGCTATTGCTGTCTTTTGAGATCTGCCTATAATGCGGGGTGGGGTTGGTAAGGTAAGGCAGCTACTAAATCATCACTCTTAACCAGCTATACAGAACTGTAAATTTATTTCTATAACCATCTCAAGAGATTTTGCTATTTTATCATGTTCTTATACGTGTGTGTTCACATGCATGCACATGTGTACAGCTAACTGCCCGTTGCTAAATTTACCCAATATTAAAGTGGTGGGGCTGAGTTGTTTAACTAACATGTAGATAAATTAAGATCTAGATGTCTTTGCTAATTATAGTAAAGACTCAGTTAACTTCAAATAAGTGTACTAAATCTAGGCTTCATAACAAAAATAAGGAGAGCAAAGATACTAACACATGGAAAGGTGAAGTACTGATTGAAATTATGTTTTTAAATAGTTAGGTCATGATAACCACATTGACTACTTAGTGAACAGGCACAGTGCTAGCCTGCATTATCTCCTCCTTTCATCTTCACAACACCACACGAGGTAGTTACTGCTCCCATTAGATAGATATTAAACTGAGATTTAGAGAAGTTGAGTAACTTTATGAAGACGACATGGCCATCAGGGTCTCAAACCTGCTCTTGGCCTACTCCAGAGCACATGCTACTAATCACTGTACTCTACACTAACCAGTGATCTTGGCCTTAAATCTGCTTTAGCTATTTAATTCTTGTTTATATAAATGACTGAAAATACACTGTATTTTTTTTATAAATGCAAATATATCTCCTTAAGTATCTTTTTGTTGGCTTAAATATTAATGTCTTCATATCCTCAGTAGATTACAGTGGTGACTGTTTTGTTGCCATAAAATACTTTATATTCTCTCATTTGTTGTTCTTCCTGTCCTGGGGAGATGGAGGTAGAATGGGGTGGGGGTAGGCAGCTGGTGAAAATCAAGTATTATAAAAGAGCAACAAATTAAATGACTTGTCAATGGTTACCTATTGAAAGACTTAAAAGAGTTAAAACTATACCAAACCCAGAGATTCTTTCCCTTACCATCTGCTTCTCCACCATCTGATCGTTAGGTGAAGTATTGACTCCAGCCTGAAACGAAGGGTGTAGGTGAATGATCAAAGCCTCAAGGAGTGTTCAGCTCATCTGTATTTTTATATGGAATATTGATAGCTTTTTTAAAGTAAAAATTTCTGCCTAATTATGTTTATTGCATAACCTTTGATATTATCAAGATTTTTAGGGGAAAGTTGAAACGACCTAAAAGTGAAAGCAATCTTGTATCCTAGTCTTAAGGGATTCAGTGGTACCACTAGGTAGTGCTAGATACTGCTTTTATTTTTGTTGTAATTTCAGGAGTCTCTTCTTGCAGATTAGGAAAGAGGTATTTTTCAAATTAAAATATTTCTGAAAACCTAGCAGCTTTGCCTTTTATTTTCTTTATTATTTCTTTTGGGTTTTTTTTTTAGTCATAGGGTTTTTTCTTTTAGTTTAGTCATAACCATTACTATCATTTCATCAACTCAGTTCTTACTAGACAAATTGTATTGCTCTCCTATTTAGTTTATGTTTTTTTATGTATTTTTTATTTTTATCATCTTTGATTTTCAATTTAGTGTTTTTGTGCATGACATTTCACCATTTTTTTCTGCAGATGACCCTCATGTTCAATATTCTGCAGTGAGCAGCTTTGTATTTCTTCGTTTCTTTGCTGTAGCCGTAGTATCACCTCATACTTTTCATTTGCGACCTCATCATCCAGTAAGTGTTTGTTCTTCTCAAAGCTTTATTCCATTTTTATTTATTTTTATAAAGATGAAAAGGTAAAATAAGCCAATTTCACTTGGCCATGTTTTCTTATAACTGATACTTAAATTTACTCAGCATTTCTCTTGGCCATTTCTGTCTTTCACATGAGGCTAAAAATTCTATTTTTCATTATTGTTAAAAGATATTACACTAGTGATAAAATGTTAATTGTTGAAGCTTGGTGATGAGTACAAAGGAGATTTATTATATTTGTCCCTCTGCTGTTACATATGTTTTTAAATTTCTGTAATACAAGGATTTTTTTTTTCCATTAGTTATAGGTTTAGATTTGTTTGGTTTTTTTTTTAAATAGAACCTGCTTTCCTAATTTATTAAAATGGTTTAATCTTGCAGCTATTTTTAAATTTCCCAGAAATTTGAAGAGGCTCTTTTTTGAAAAGTGTAGGAACTTTTATTGGAACATAATTTGATGTCTCCATACTTTTACTTGTTATTCACATGAAGTGATACTGTAAATATATGAGATTTAAATTTTTTTAAAGCATATATAATCTGTTTATTCTACAGTCCTATTTGATTACTGAAATTTAAATCTCCATTGCATAGGTTTACATGTTTTCGTTTTCTTTTTTTTTTTGAGACAGAGCCTGGCTCTCTTGCCCGTGCTAGAGTGCTGTGGTGTCCGCCTAGCTCACAGCAACCTCAAACTCCTGGGCTCAAACAATCCTTCTGCCTCAGCCTCCCGAGTAGCTGGAACTACAGGCATGCACCACCATGCCCAGCTAATTTTTTCTATATATTTTTAGTTGTCCAGCTAATTTCTTTCTATTTTTAGTAGAGACAGGGTCTCACTCTTGTTCAGGCTGGTCTCAAACTCCTGAGCTCAAACAATCCGCCCGCCTTGGCCTCCCAGAGTGCTAGGATTACAGGCATGAGCCACTGCGCCCAGCCAACATGTTTTCTTAATATTTAAAATTCTTTATTATTTTTACTATGTATATAATTAATGAGATTCCTTCTCATATAGTGTATTTTTGCTGATTCTTTAACCTTTTATGTTCCAAATATTTTATAATCCTATATAATTGTTTTTAGTTGCTGATTTGTATAATAGATAATAATAGCCAACATTTATTTAGTGCTTACTTCAGTACTGGACTTTGTTCTAACTACTTCATGTGTTTTAACTTATTTAGTCCTCCTAGTAAACCTAACCCTATGTGGTAAATTCCGTCATCATCCCCATTTACAGATAAAAAAATCACAATACAGTAACTTCTCCAAGCTCACACACCAAATAAATTATAATTTCATTTTACTTAATTTGAACTGAATTAAACTGAGATTCTAACTCAGTCAGTCTTCACAGTCTGTGAGCTTAACCCTGCTCCTTCCAACCTCTTATGCAGGCAGATGTTCAAGTACCTATAATGTGTCAAAACATAATGCACAGCAGCAGAGATTCAGTGATGAGTAGGATGCTCCGTAAGGAAACTCGCTGTAGTGTAGGGAAGACGTGGATTTTAAACTGGTTTCCGAATGCCAGCTCATCCTTCTGGACAGCTGCACAACATTGCCACTCATTTAACTTTGTGAGAACTGAGTAGAACCACGTTGCAGTGGCAGCAGCACACCCTTTCTTGCCAAAGGATAAATGGTCTGAGTAGCCACAGCGGAGAGCGGTCAGTGCCCTTTTGTTCACAAGGCTGTCTTTTCTGTTGCTGCGTTACTAAGGCTGTACAGAACTCTGGAGCAATGAAAGCTTGGTAGCTGCATTCTCGACATAAACAGAACTCCTACCTCTGAACTTGTGACTTTGCTTTGTTTTCAGACTAGGATTTGCATATTCCTGTAACAGATGTTGAAATAAAATCCTTCTAACCACAAACTGCATTTGAGGTCACTGTTTTCCAATCAGTATGTACCAGAAGGACTACTTCAAAACTGTCGTATAATTTTGTTCGCTTTTGTCTTTACTTTTATCCCTACTTTTTAAGAACCTTTCAATCTAATTGGGGAAATAAGACAAACACATACGATGTACAATCTAAAAAATACTGCATACGTAAATCTAGAACTAGTACCTGATTACACTGAAAAAAAATAATTAAAGAAAATAAAACTAGCACCTGATTAGTACCAAATATTAGCATTTTTCTTTGGCATTAGTACCAAAGAAACTGAAAGCAGGGAATGATCCCAGTGACCTGGAGGTGATAACATTGTCAAGATCAGTATCGAAAGTTGCAGAGCGGTTGGGGAAGAGAACTGATTAAAGGTTGTTCGATTTTATGTGTAGATGGTCTTTGAATTTTGAGAAACCAGTATTAGTAGAGTAGAAGAGAAGAAAATCAGATCGCAGAAGATTAAAGAATAAGTAGTTAAATGCAGTTTTACCTAGGAAATATATCAAAAGGGAGCTTGCCCTGCTGCAAAAAGACATGGGCAAATTCAAGCATGTACACATATATATGAATGAATAATTTTTTAAAAAACACTAATTTTAAAATATGGGTTATGTTAACATTGACATAGTAGACCACTCTTTTGAGAAGTTTCATGGTGAGAAAAACAAAAGGATTGGACCAACCTTCTCGTTCTGTCCCCCATTCTCTCACTGATAACTCCTTTAAGACCCAGCCAAGGCAGACTTCTCTAACCCATTAGTTTGGGTTACATGCCTCTCTTACATGTGCCTGTACCATCCTGTGGCTCTCTCTGTCATGGCATTTGTCATACTGCTTTATAATCTTTGCATGTGGATTATTGATACCTTAAGAGAAAGGCTGGATCTTTTTCAGGTTTTTGTATCTCAAGCACATGGCACAGTTTCTAGGACAAGTAGATACTCAGTAACTGTTTGATGAATGAAAGGTGGTAGCTCAGAAAGGGAGCTTGTCACATGATGAGTCTTTCCTAAATTGGGAAAACCTATGAATGGAGGGGAAGAGACCAGCAGAAAGGGAGAAATTAAAGAGAGGAGGGGGCTTCCAAATGCCATATTGATATCCTGAAGGAGTCAGAAAGAATATTTTTTTGGGTTTTTTGTTCGTTTTGTTTTTTAAGAGATGGGATCTCTCTCTGTTGCCCAGGCTGGAGTACAGTGGCACAGTCATAGCTCACTGCAGCCTCAAACTCCTGGGCTCAAACAATCCTCCTGTTTCGGCCTCCTGAGTAGCTAGGACTGACTACAGGTGTGCAACACCACAGTGACTAATTTTTTTTGGCCGGGGGGCAGGTGCAGAGACAGGGTCTCGCTATATTGCCCAGGCTGGTCTCAAACTCCTGGCCTCTAGTGATCCTCCCACCTCAGCCTCCTGAGTAGCTGGGATTACAGGGGAGAGCCACTGCACCCAGCAGAAAGAGTATCTTCAAGAGAAAAAGTAATGGGATTAGCCTTGGAAAAAAGAATAGCTGTTCCTTTGAAATATTATTTTGAGTCATATGGACCACATGAAATTGTTTTATTTTGATCAAAAATAGCCAAATAACAGCAATTTCATGTGCTGTTTAATGTAAGGAGAAAATAGGACATGTAAATGTATACCAGGTTATTTTGAGGTGAGAAATTGAACATTTCAGTCGAATTTAATAAATACTATATAATATCCACGAAGTACCGGTGCCAGGCTGCCAGATAACTAAGGTCCCAGTCATCCATGAAAGGCAGAGTCACCAATGAAAAATTATATGGCAGATGGTGGCAGGAGAAAATTTAGTACAGCTTATGTTTAGATTACACCAGGAAATCAACAGTATCTGAATGATGTGATTGTCAGATAGTAGACAGAGCCATGTAAACAAACCTCTGATATGCAGAAATTGTATAAAATATGCTTTGTTCTTTTTTGTTTTAAAGTAGTGACCTGAAACACTAAATTTAAAATAAAATTTGAACAGGAAGGTCTTGGTGAAATTCAGTTTACTAGGACATCTTTAAAAATTCTATTTTCTTCAAAGACAGAATTGTAGGGACCTTTTATAGATAAAATGAAATCCTGGCGGTTCTAGCTAAAATATTTTCTGAATAATTTTAATTTAGGTTGTAACTGTTTCATAAGTATTATCATAATGATCATATCCCAGATATTCCTTCTTTTCCAGATTGCCTTATATACTGATCATCTCTTCCCCTTCACATTCATTGCCTGTTTTCAATGTGGGGATACTAAAATACTAAGAAATGTCTACCAAAAACTAAACTAAAGCTTTTTGTATCTAAGTTTTTCTGGGTATGTCTTTAGATAGAAGATACTATGTACTTGAATCCCTAAGACAAAGAAAAATGGTCTATGTCTTGATAAAGGAGTTTTTTACACAGATGTATAGATTGATGAAAACTCAACAGGCTATACATTTAAGATCTATTCATTTCACCATATGGAAATTATACCTCAATTGAACAAAAAAAAAAAAAAAAAGAAGAAGGAACAAGGGCTCATGAGGGAACACTATTTAGTCGATTTTATTTACATTTACTTCTTTCAGGTAGACAGGCCTGAAAAACACCATGGATAGTAGACCCAAATAGTTGCCCCCGGTAAGATTCTATATGAACTGGGTGACTTCTCATTTCCTAAGATGCATTTGGGTCTTTGCTTCCATGGTGACAAGAGTTGATTGCATAAGCCATATAAAATATTGAATATGCTTGGAGAGGTAAGTTGAACACATAAAATTTGGAAAACTTAAAACTGACATTTTAAGGTATATGGTAGAAAAAGGTAGATGCCTTTGACATCCCGAAAGTGAATATAATTTGTCGGGTAATCCAATTTACAATACTGTATACTAAACAACTTATTTATCTGTAGTATTGATCAAGTTGTGACTTTAAAAAGTAAAACATCATTAAATAAAATTACTTTGGGAGGAATTGTCAATTACATATGGTTTCTTTAGTCTCTTAATTCCTTAGTCCAGTGAGTTTTACCCAGCCTTAGCTAGATTTTAACTATGTTGGTAGTTTGAATGAACATTTTTGAGTCACTGTTTTAGAGCAATGTAGCCCATTCACTCTATTCTACTTTTTATACAAATTATATTTCTTGAAAACTTAACAGGAGTTTTTGGTCTTTTTTACATTCTTTAGGATGCACAGACAATTAGAACATTAACTCTCATCTCCAAAACCATTCAAACTTTGGGAAGCTGGGGAAGTCTATCCAAAAGCAAGGTAAGTCTTTACATCTTTTATTTTGTTTTCACACTTCTGAATGTTGTTATATCTATGATCCTTTCTTCTTCACTTACCTTCTTTCAAATTAAAAAGAAAGCAATACTGAACAATACATATATACAGACACAATAGCTGTCTTTTAGGTAGATATTGCATCCTAGTCACCTATTAAAGAGGACAGTTTCATTTAAACTGATAAACCTAAGAGGGGGAACCACTCTAGTAAGAAGATGAAGGAGTGATCTATTCATTGGTTTGTCTATGCCATAATCATCTAACAGCTTTGAAAGAAGTCTTCAGAAGCTCCAAGTCCTATAACTCTCTGGAAATATTGAATCCTTTTAGGCCTTAATCCTCAGCTTAAAAATACAGTTCATTATATTCTTACTTCTCTGTTTAACACATAAAATTCTGTGTTTGTTTTTTCTTAGTCAAGTTTCAAAGAGACATTCATGTGTGAATTTTTCAAAATGTTTCAAGAAGAAGGATATATTATAGCAGTTAAGAAGGTATGATTGTTTTATTCTGGAAATGTTAACATTTCTTGTCATAGAGCAGGGTGGAAATAACATTTCATATTATTCCCACAAGTCCCTAGTTTAAAAAAACAATAATGTTTAAACTGTCCATCAAAAAGACTCTCTCTTTCTTCCTTTTCCTCTTATACAAGCTATATTTTTCAGCTGAAAAAAAACTTAAACAAGTTTTAACAACAGCTACTTTTGCCAGTATATTTGTAACACTATTACGAATGTCTAGGATTAGGATTTCTCAGAGCGTCACTATTAACATTTTGGGCCGGATAATAATTCTTGTTTGTGAGGGGCTGGCCTGCACGTTGTAGAACATTTAGCACCATCCCTGGCTTCTACTCATTAAATGCCAGTAGTGTTTGGCAGCCAAAATGCCTCCAGACATTGCCAGATGCTCTCTGAGGGACAAAATTGCCTCTGGTTGAGAACTCCTGGTCTAGGGGTAAAGGCTTAATATGGTGCCTGATGTGTAGTGGGCACTAGCCATATAAATTTATGGTAGTAACCTGAGGAAAGTTACTATAAATTACAATGTACAAAAGCCTACAGTATATAATATCCTAACCTTAGATCTACAACATACAATAATTACTGTACTTAGAAGTTGAAAATGTTTTCGAAGGATCCTTAATTTCTGGAGTCTATAGTCTTGAATCATCTAAACAAAATATAACATTATTGTAAAACCTTGAAAACTTGTAAAGAAAAGTTGTTTTAAAGTACATCAAAAGTAGGCTTGAAGAAAGTACTATACCTTATTTATCACAATCCTAACTTAGTGAATCCAAATTAGCAAAGCCAAATTTTAAAGACTTCATTCAATTTCTGTAGCATGATCAGCAGTTAATTGCCAAGGGTATATTTTGTTAAGGTATATATTTGGACTTTTAAAAAAATACTTTTGTAGGGACTCAGTAAATGAAAATGATTTAAAAAGTTAAAGTCCATTGGAATTTTTTTCATCTAGAATATTGCACTTTCAACCAAATTTTTTTAAGGCAACCATTGAAGACTTTTGAGAAGAAAGTCTTTCAAAAGAATAGGCAAAGAAAAAGCTGCCCTTTTATTTTTAGGACATTGTTGAACCATTTGTGGGACAGTGTAGGCAGACTTTTGTTGGCAGGATTATGATTTACTGTCTTTTGTTTGGAATTGTTTTTCCATGTTTTATGACCTAGGCTATGGTAGCATCTGACTTTTTTTTTCCTTCTAAAATGTGTAGAGTTGATAATGTCAGCAGAGAAAGGATTTAAGGGTGCCAGGAGTTTAGTCTGTTCCTGATCTACCCTGAGTTACCCACTCACATCCTAATGGACTATTATCAGAGTATGCCTCCTATCTCAGATTTGGTTCTAGACTCCTAAGGTGGCATAGAATATTTTGCCCTAATATCCTAGTTTTATTTATTATTTATGAGTTGAGTCTGGATATGTGCAGTGCTAGAAATTGTAAAACCTTATGAAGGCAAATTTCTCATTTTGACACTTTCACTAGTGACATTGACCATCGCTCCTGAAGAAAATAGTTTATAACTCCGAATTGTATACTATTCCCCATAGAGTTTAGGAAGGATAACCTGAATAATTCTATAAAAAGGGTGACCCTATAATTTGGTGTCTAAACCAGGACACTTTGACTATTAATGATTATTGTGGGACAATAGGAATGGTCCTGTCGGGGATGGTTGTGAGCAAACTGGGACCTATAGTCACTCTGTCTGTAGTCCATCTTAACTAATGGGTTTTCTTTTACTTTATATGTTTGTATTTATCCCATAGTTCCTTAAAATTAAATAATTGTTATAAATAAATTTATAAATATTTGTTAAATTAATCAATGGCGTCAGGTAAATACTAAGAAATGAAATATTCAAATAATTCTGTTACTTTCCATTAGTGTGTGGTCCATCTGTGAGAACCGAAGATGTGATAGGACACTTATTTCGTTCCCTTAGCTTAGATACCTGTACTCGCATCATCCACATATGATGCAAAAGGAACTTTGTTCTTGTTTTTTCACTTACCAAGATTTCCTTCCAGCAAACTAGAAGTAAACATTCCATTTGAAAACCCCACAGGTATGGGCTCTGGTGGGCAACCTATAGCCAGTCCAGGAAAATTGTTTCTAGAAATTCTACTTTACATCTGGCACTGGAACCTCAATATCATCCTTACTGGAATGTGCTTTGTTTTTAAGTCCTAAGCAGAACAACATAGAAAAGTATAAAGGAAAAAGTAAGGAAATTCAGACCTTCTCTGAGTTTGTAATATCCAACTAATGAACTAAACAAATGGATGGTTCATTTAGGGGGCAAAATAGGTCTCTTCTGTAAGAACAAGAGTTATTCCTTGAACTGCTAATTTCCCTTTCCCATGAAGAGATATCTACATGTTAGGAAGCCATTGAACAGTCATGGTAACTTTTTTTTTTTTTTTTGGTGGGGGTAGAGACTAGGTCTTGCTATGTTGCCCAGACTGGTCTTGAACTCCTGATCTCAAGTGATCATCTCACCTCAGCCTCCCAAAGTACTGGGATTACAGGCTGAGCCACCACGCCCAGCCAAGGTAGCATATTTATGAAGTGAAATGCTCTTCCCTGGGTGACTTGCCATTGCTAAAGATGGATATTCCCAATTTTATTGAGCTACCGCATTCCCACATTCTCCATAGGAAGTTTATAAATGGTAATTCGATTTCCAGGTTATCTCAAGGAACCCACTCAACATTTCATTTATAACTGTGAAAGACCATCTTTCAGGGCTAAAATCAGTTACGTGTAGTAGAAGTCAGCAAACTCTTTTTTGTAAAGGACCAGTGAGAAAATATTTTAGGCTTTGCTGGTCACATAAGGTCTCTGCCACATATTCTTCTTTGTTTTTGTAACCCTTTAAAAATGTAACAACTACAAGTTGAATATCCCTTATCCAAAATGCTTGGAACCAGAAGTGTTTTAGATTTCAGATTTTTTCAGATTTTGGGATATTTTCTTTATATATGTTCTCACTAGTTGAACATCCCTTGATGTGAAGATCCAAAATTCGAAACACTCCCACAAGCATTTCCTTTGAATGTTAAGTTGGCACTGAGAAAGTTTTGGATTTAGGAGGATTTGGGATTTTTGGATTTGGGATGCTGAATGTGTATTCTTACAAAAACAGGCTGCCGGTCAGATTCAGCCCGCTGGGCCATAGTTTGGTGATCCTTGACCTACAGTAAAGGTTCATAATCCTATATGTAAAATCTTAGGGACCAGAAGTATTTCAGAATTCAGTTTTTCAGATTCTCAAAAGGTAATCAGTATATACTATATGTAACAGCCCCAGTGGAGCCTAGGGTAGCACTGCATAATCAAATACATTAATTTTTATGTAGCATAGTATTAATATGTGAATACTCACACTAAGTAAGATAAATTCAGACTATAAATAGCCTTACACCAGTTCAGGTTAAGTTATATCCCCAAATGAGTTTACTATGAATCAAAGATAAAAAAATAAACTGTCTAAATTCAGAGCTTTATGTATTTCACAATTTCAGTTAAGGAATTTTGGTTTGATTTGTTTCTATAGGGAAATATATTTTGGGTTTTAAATAACTTAAGAATAAACTTTTTAAAATACCTGTCATTTGTAAATTAGCGACTTCTACAATTAAATGTGTTTTGTTTTATAAATTACTATTATGTCTATTTTTTAATATTGAATAACTTCACAATATAATCAATGACATGTAAGATAAACTGAATTCTTTATAATGTACCTTATTGCACAGTATAATATTTGCCCATTTCCCCGTTTAGTTCTTGGATGAAATTTCATCTACTGAAACTAAAGAGACCAGTGGTACGAGTGAGCCTGTGCACCTGAAAGAAGGGTAATTTAATGAAATTAGAAATGAAAATAATGTTTCAGTATAGACATTAAGTAAGTACAAAAAGCATGAGTCTGAGAGTGAGGAGATCTGGGTTTGTGTTCTGTGCTAGAACTGCCTAAGACATCAGTCAGGTAAGTCACCCTCACTATCCTACAAACTTTATGTCAGAAAGGCATGACTCCCTGGCCATGCAGACCCAGAGTTTTGCAATTATTATTAAAAAGTTTTGCAATTATAGTAAGATTGTAGATATTAGAGTGCTTTGAAAAAGTAATAGCACTATTCAGTCTTAAAGTAGAGTGGTTATTATTGGAAGAGAGGGGGTCACTCATTTGGCCTTTTTTGTTCTATGTATCACAAATAAGAATATTAAAACTTTATTCCCTTAGTGTGGCCAAAATAAATGCAAGAGTCATAGATGGCAAAGGTATTTTCATATATTTAATATAATCTTACACAACTATTCATGTCATTTAAAATGAGAGGGTAATTCTTTGTTTTGGATTAACTATGTTAATTTTTGTAGCTAAATGTTTACATCTGTTACTTTGACAGTGAGATGTATAAAAGAGCTCAGGGAAGAACTCGAATTGGAAAAAAGAATTTCAAGAAACGATGGTTCTGCTTAACAAGCAGAGAGCTCACCTACCACAAACAGCCAGGTAGTTGTGTTTATGCTTTATTGTGGGGTTTTTCCTGGTTCTTGGTGAAGATTTTTTTTTTTTTTTTGCTGCTTAATGTGACTCCAGTGAATCCTTTCGCTAATATTACTGTAGTTTACGATTTCTCACAGTGATACATACACACTAAAAATGAAATAAATGTATGACTAGTGACACCATGTAATAACATTTTTCTCACGTTTCTTGTCTTGCTAACATGGTGTTCCTTCAGTGTGCTGTTTTCTAAAAATCCCTGCTATTTTACAATCAGTATATAAGGAGCAACTCTTAAACCTCTTAGAACTTGGAAATTTCTTTAACTCTCAGAGCCAAATTATTAAGATTCAATACCTAATAAATGAGAATATTTCCATGGTTTGCTGGAAAAATATCAGCCAAAAATTCCCACAGTCATACCATAGATTGTGATCCTTATATAATTATCAGATTACATTCTAGGCTGTTGGCCAAGCTAACCCCCCAAGATGGAAGATTTAATAATTTCCCTCCTGAGAAAACTGTTACTTTCACAAATGGGCTATTAGGTTATTAAGTATGAAATGTCCAATCTCCTTAAGTACTAAGTTTGACAGTTGATATCTCTGACATTTCACTTTGACATTTGTTTTATTTTTATTGTGAAGGTGCATCCTCATTCTTTCAAACACATGGTTTGGCTTGTGATTATCTTTCAAATTTTTTTTAAAGCAATTTTTGTGAAACCATGGATAAGTCAAAAATTCCTGTTATTTTCGAGTATGAGTTCCGTCATGGAACGAGTGCAATGCATATAGCTCAAAGTATCAACAAAGTGTTTGGGAAGGATGTGGCTGATGAACACACAGTAGATGGATGGTTTGAGAAGTTCCATTCTGATGATTTCAATCTTGAAAATGAGCTACGTGAGCAACCTGAGACCAAGGTGGATAATGGGGTAATGATGAGCTGAAAGCTGTAGCAGAAGCAAATCCATCTCAACCTACACATGAATTAGCACCAAGGTTTGACATTACTATTCCAACTGTATTGGATTATTTGAAACAAATCGACATGGTAAGAAAGCTGGATAGACAGGTACCACGTGAATTAAACGAACGTTGGAAGAGAAATCATCTCGAAGCTTGCCTTTCCTTGCTGTCATGACATAAAGGTGAAACATTTCTACACCATGTTGTTACGTGTGATGAAAAATGGATTCTTTTTGACAATTCGCAAGCATTTGACACAATGGTTGGTTAAATATGAAGTGCCGAAACACAGTCCAAAACCGAATATTCATCAAAAAAAAGCTAATGGTGTCTATTTGGTGGCCCAGTGCTGGTGTTATCCACTACAGCTTCATGAAACCTGGTCAGTCAATTACAGCGGATGTCTACTGCAACCAATTGGATGAAATGAGGATCCTTGCGATTAAGCAGCAGAAACTGGTCAATAGAGATAGACTAATCCTCTTGCAAGACCATGTGTTGCACAAACAATGCTGCTGAAACTACAGAGGCTGGACTTGGAAACTCTCTGTCATCCACTGTATTCACCAGACCTTGCACAACTGACAGCCGCTTCTTCTAGGCTTTGAGCCACTGCAAGGAAAAATACTCAGTTCTCAAGAAGCTGTGGAAAACACCTTTCATGATGTCATAGCCCTCACTCTCCAGGCTTCTTTGCAGCTAGCATAAACAAGCTACTGTTAAGATAGCAAAACTGTGTCAAAAGTTTAGGCACATACTTTGATTAATTGTGCTGCTTCTTGTTTGAGATATAATAAACTACACTTTTGATTCGAAATCGGACATTTCACACTTAATGACCTTTAATAACTTGGTCAAGCCAGGTGCAGTGGCGTGTACCTGCAGTCCCAGCTACTCGGGAGGCTGAGGCGGGAGGATTGCTTAAACCCAGGAGTTCTAGGCTAGCCTGGGCAACATAGCAATACTCCATCTATATGTTAAAAAAAAAAAAAAAAAAAGAAACCTTGGTGAAGTTCACACCAGTAGACAGGGAGAGAATCTTGAATTAATTAAAGGTCTGTTAGATCCAAGAGCCCAAGCCGTGTGCCAGAATATTGACCCCAGCACAAAATATGCGTACATTTTGCAAACAACAAAGATTTATTCCAAAGTTCTAGACAGAGATTGCATGGACCCTTTGCCAAAATTCTCACCATTTTGGAATGATTTGCAAAATTATCATTTGGAATTTGTCTTTGATTTTACCCAGAAATATTGACACACATGCTGTTATGACAAGGCAAAACAGCCATCATGCATAGTTTTTCATGAATCCAGAAATTAAATTTAACTGCATTTGCTGTAATTCATCCAAACTTTAAAATAAATATGAAAAGCATTGCTTTTTTCTAACACTCATCATCTCAATATAAACGCAATTTAGATATTTAAATATGCCATACTATATCTATATCCATACCTTGTGCCTTTATAGAAACGGTGTTTCTAGAATATGTACTTCAATAATAAAAAAAAAATTCAGGTTTAAAAATACCATATTAATAAACATTTATCAATTCCTATCAAGCAGAAAAGGAAAACATTGTCTTCTCTTATCTTACGCTGGCTAGAATATATAAATTCATATGACAAACAGCTTCATTTTTCTTTCTTTCTTCTTCCTTTTTTCTGTTTTTGCATAGAAATAGGCACTTTGGGAGGGTTTTGCCTTGTACTAACCAGGGTTTCTCAACCTTGCCACTGTTGACATTTTGTGCCGAATCATTCTTTGTTCCGAGGGCTGTCCTGTGCGTCGCAGGGTGTAGAGCAGCACCCTGTCCTCTGTGCACTGGATGCCGGTAGCAGCCCTGCATCTGCCCCCAAAAGCCTCTCCAGACATTGCCATGTCCCTTTGGGAGGAAGGGGCAGAACTGCCCTGGGTTGAGAACCACTGTAGTAGAAATAGGCATGTTTCCAATTTCTTTCTGGCATTAAGTTGAAAGACTGAGTATTGAGCTTGGAAACAGGCCATATTCAAATAATAACTCAGTAAAGAAATTGGGAGAATGAACAAATAGTAAATTGTCCAGCAAATTCAACATTTCTCCCTACCAGGATCAGTCGTCCCGGGGCCAGCAGTGCCCTTCCCCAGGGTGGCTTCAAATCCCTCCATCCTCCAGCCCGGGAAGCATCCTGTGTTTCCTTCCCTACAGCCGTGGCATCTCCGTGAGGACCACTCGTCCTTCTGCCCCAGTTCAACCTGCATGGAGTGACAAGACATGGTGTCCTCTCTGAATAGCTGTTGGGACAACCAAAATAACCAAACTGATGGTGGCAAAACCATTACTATTTCAGTCCTAGGACACCCCAAGGGAATCCCCACGGAAGTCATTTGTAAGCACGTCTTGTAGCCCTGGCTCTGCACTAGCTGTTTGGTTTTCCATGACGAATGGGCAAAGCAGCCTTGCCACTAACAAGTCCTGGCCAGGTATAAACACCACCACACACGTGGCAGTGATGCAGTTATCAGAGAGTGCTGTGGCAGCTGAGTCGCCTGTGTGCCCTGACGGCACACCTTGCCTGGCACACAGTAGGTGCTCTCTCTGTGTGTTTGTGGAGTAAATGACTAAGTTAATCTTGGAATGTGCGAATCAGAGAACAGCATTTAGAATGACAGTGGTGGCCATGCTGCACCGTTGTGACCTGATCCGACCATATGTGGTAGCTGTGGTCGATGCAGGTGGCTCACAGGATGGCCACAATGCCGAGAATGTACCAAGGAAAGGGAAGAAGAGGGGACTGAGGGATGCAAGGCCAAACCAAGGGAGCAGCACCTGAAAGACACTTAGAGGAGAGGACTCAGGGGTCCTGGACAGCTGTTTACAAATATTCCAAGACCCACCAAATGTCCAAGGAGTAGGCTTGGTCTGGATTCCCAAGGGACAGAATGAGGACACATGCTAAGTGTGCTAGGCCCTTCGCGGGCATCGACAGCCTAGCCTTGCTTAATGACTTCACACGGCCCTTTCCAAAGGCACGGGGCTTTAGTCTTCGCGGTGGTAGAGATGGCAGGGACTCCCCGCTCAGTGAGTGAGCCTCCCCGTGTTCAGATAAATAAATGTTGAAGTTATCACATGCTGCTTATTGAACACACAAGTTGCCAAATGAGGCAGGCTACTCACTGATTTTGTTAAGCTGTGAGTACTTGAATTCAATACAGAACATATTGCCTCTCGAAACACAGCACAGAAAGCCATTTTCATCAAACTGGTGCTATTCTGAATTAGCCATTCGGAAGTTGCCTTCTGAAACTGCCTTTCAGAGGATGCGCTGGTCCACGAGCACGTGTGAGTTTTCTCATCTCAGTTTGTGACCACCGTTCGCCCTCAACGACACTGTCACTCGTTTGGCATTTGATGTCCTATTTCAGATACTGGGAGACATCTTTACAACAGCAGTGTTTCCTAAAAATACAAGTTTGCTATAGCAGCAGTCTTTTGGGTTCTTGATTTCTTCTGCAAATCCCAGAGAACTAATTAAGCCAGAGCCCCTTCCACTGAAAACCTTGCCTTGTCACTGGCTCGGCTACCAGGGGAGCTAAGTGGCAGCGGTGACACTGTCTGAGTTGGGGGGAGGCAGGGCTGAAGGCCAATTAGTTTACAGTGGGGTCTGGGAATAAGCAAGCTGAGCACGGCGCGGACACGCTGAGGCCGTTCCTAATTTGTTTAAATCTTCCAAGGAAGCTCGTGAGTACCTGTGGGTTACCGGACTCTACTGGCTGCAGACCTGGGCTGTGTTCCGCCCTCAGCCCATTTATACTTCCCGGCTTCACCTTAAAGGTGCTGCATGACTTCCCATGGCCTTGGTACCTGCACGCACTGGGACCCGCTGGGCATGGGTGTCTTGTTTGAATGATTGCTGCAGTGATTGCTGTTCAAGTAGCAAATGCCCTTTTAAAGGGCAAAGCAAATTCTCTCTTAGATAAACTGGGGGTGAAACATAACATGGAAAATTCCAGTATAGGTTAAAAGGAAGCTATTCCCCAATAAGTTCCATGCGGCCGTTTGAATTCATGCCCCAGGGGAAAAGTTGAAGAAATCAGAAAACACAGCTCATTATTATTTGTGCAGATTATGCAAACTTTGCCTTTTAAAAAAATGACTGAGTTACAGAGGATCAGGGAAAGAATTTGGACTGTATTTAAGTGAGAAGGATTAGCCGGCAGGATGTTGATTTATACACGGCAACAACCAATCCCTTATACTTGCCACTGCGGTCTTGTCTCCTGCACAGTAATTCCCAGTGTTCCTTCGGAAAGCCCTTGGTAGTCGGCTAGCCCCAAGGTATAATGTCTGATAATATAACTACTCCTTCTGTCACTGCGTTTTGTACAAACGCATTATATGTGGCCCGGAATGGTAAAGATTTATGTATGGGTATGGAAAATAAAAATCAGCATTGATTAAAAGCCCCAGATAGACCATCCAATACCGCCCAAAGAACATCCGTTATTTTGCATTTTGACGTGGCGATTGATAACTCATAAATGCAAGCAGGAATGACAAATGCGGATGGAAACTGGCTTTGACAAAAACGATAACAGTATCAGTCTCGAGGGGCGATGGAGGTATAAGCAGGAACTGTTTAAAATATTTAATCATTTTATGAAGGCTGCAAGATGCTGTTTGACCCTGAAGGAGTGTGAATGTCACATGGATCAGAAATTGCCAAGTCTTTGAAGTGAAATAAAAAAATGGTGTTATTATAGATCCTTCTTGACATCCTATCATTTTTGTATAGGATTAAAAATATGTATACAAAGCACCAGATAAAGGACTCCAGCAAAGGATGTCTTGGTTGAAGGGAAAGAAAGTAAAGGCAGACTGGTTGTGAATTTTTACTTCAAAATCTCAAAGCGTTTGTTTCATTTTCTTCCAAATGGCAAGAATAGAGCCAAGAGATCCTAGGGAAAAGATGCCTTTGGTTTTTAAATACAGGGTAAATTACCCTTTACTTTTGTTACTTTGGGTCCAACTGCTGGAATTTCTCATCTCCTTTCTCCCCGTGCATTCAACTCCCTTGGGCGCTGCATTTGTGGTATGTTTATATGTGGACAGCCATGTGGACATATACGCTGTAAATAACATGGGATATACTTATGCCCCAGTGCGTGGGGTTCGTTTGCTCTGCAGGGAGTTGGCGATCTTGGTTCTTATCTACCGGGCCGCTGGGAATCTTGGTTCTGCAGCACCATGCCTCTGTGTTCGCACAGGTAGCAAAGCTGCTCGTGAATTCTCTGGAATATTCCCCTGCGAGTGAGGATTAGCTCGCGTTCCACTCTGGAATAGCAAATGAAACATCACGCCATACATTTTCTTTTATCACGTGTTTCTCTTCCTGCTTTTCCCCCACCTTGAATTGCCCCCTGTCCCTATTTCATTTCATCTGTGGGATATGAGTGTTAGAAGTGATTTCTTCCAGAAGGACTTTCTTCCTCTTCTCCAGGACTGTGTGTCTCCTTGCGGGAGCTGGTGTTTGGCTGTTCCGTGGTGTTTCCGCACGTTCTGAGCCACTGCATAGGTGTCCCGTGGCTGGAGGTTACTCAGCCTTGGCTGATGGGTTCCGCTTTCTGGAACGGGAGCGGCACCTGCACAGACAGTGCGGCACGGAGAGGACTCAGGACAGCTTCCTCTTGGATTCAAGTGTTAATTGCCTCTTATGTTAGGAGTTTTCCTACCAGCCCGGGTTTGGGGTGCGGGGAAGTGAGCGTTTGCCGGCTTAGTGGAGATGTCGCCACCTGAGTGAGGCGTATGACAACCATGGCACCACACCCAGTTCACACTCGCAAAATCACATCGCACAGACACGCACACAACTCACACACTCACACGTACAAACGCACACTCACGAACTCGCCCATGCACCCTCGCACGCACTCGCTTGCGCCCCTGTTCTCCCACGCTCCGGACTGCTTCTCCCCCAAGGTAATTGCGTCCACCTGTGTGTTCACCTGTTTATTCTGCTCACAGCTGACAAGACCGGAGTGCAGAGACTGACCACTGGAGTGTCCCTGTTCCCGCAGATGCCCCTGTGTGTCCGCCCATTAAAGCCATAGCACGGCGGTCCTTCCACACTATGTGGACACCCGACAGCAGCAGCACAGCAACGCGACGCAGGTGGTCCCTGCGCAGGTGGTCTTGCTGCCTTGGACGCAGGTTCATCTTCGTGCCTCTGTCTCAGGGAGGTCTGAGCTGCTGTTCTCTTGGAGGACAGCGTCGCAGACACCCAAGAACCTGCCCACTAGCCAGGACACCCCTGTGGTCTCAGAGAAACACAAGATCTCACTCAGATAACAACACCACCCCAGCCCTGGAGAACACGCAGAAATCCTGCAGGGAGAGGGAGACCCTCCCGTTAAGGCGAAGTGTCGTCATCACCCACGTGCCTGGCGGGGCTCCTGGGCTCACTCCACCTCCACCACCCCAGCCACGCCCAGAAGCTGGGAGAAAGGCCTGAACAAAAGGAACCAACCTTCCCAACAGCTTGACCTCGACTTCTAACCTCCAGAACGGTGAGACGATGAATTTCTGCTGTTCTTGCAACCCTGTTTGTGGTCTTTGTTAACAGCAGCCCTAGGAAGCTATGAAGCCCCGTGAAGCCCGGGGTAGACAGGGAGAGTGCCCTGGGTCGTGCTGGTGGGCCTGATGCAGTCGCGCGTGTCCTTGGCAGAAGGAGGCAGGAGGGGATTGGCCACAGAGGAGACGTGCATTGGTGGGGGAGAGAGGAGCAGAGCCAGGGAGAGTCTCGCCCCTGGCTGGGAAGGAGGAGAGAGTGACCATGAACCAAGGAGAAATGCAGCTTTAGACGCGGGGAAAGGGGAGGAAAGGGATTCTCTCCCGGACCGCCCAGAGGGAGCGTCGCCTGCCAACACCTGGATTTTGACTCGCTGGTGCTGATTTCAGACTTGGAGCCTCCAGAAATATGAGATAACGAATTTCTATTGTTTTCCGCCACCAAGTCTGTGATAATTTGTTATGGCAGCCACCATGGACCGAGTGTTTTCCCACATAAAGGCACTAACTAAACTAAGTGTCTTATATTGTACCACCTCCAGCCCTTCATTGGTCCTTGGGAGTAAATCACATCAGCCCCGTTTTCTGGAGGAGTAGACTAAGAGAGGTGATAGGATATTCCCGGCCCCAGGTCACAGCACTGAGAGGGCTGGAGCTTGGATCTGGCCTCAGGCTGGACGAGCTCCATTTCTCAGCCATGCTCACCGTCCACGGATGCATCTCTGCGGAACATCCTGGCCTCCTCCTCATCTCCCTCCACACCCATCTACCACGCACGAGGCCACCAGACTCCGCGACCAGCGGCAGTGGCACCATGCCACTCCCCGGCTCAGCCGTCGGAGCCTCCTGAGCCAACACAGGCCCCTCAGCCCGGCTTCCACGCGCCCCAGAGCCTGAGCCACCCCATCCTTCCCAGCTCGCCCCACCGCTCCCTCAGGGGGCCCAGTTGCAGCCACGCAGGCCAGGCCCCTGCGCGTGCATACCCGAACCTAGAGCACCTCCCCTCTTCCCTCTGCTCATCAAAACTCGGCTCTAGGAAGCTTCTCCGGTGACCTGAGTCCGTACCAATATCTCCATCCTCTGGATCCCCTTTCTACGTGCCTTGGTTTGGTATTCAGCTGCTCTTTATCGGTTGTGAATGTGTTAGTTTCCTCTTCCCTAGCTGGACTGTAAATTTCTTGAGGATACTACAGAAAACTTAGAGAAGGTCTCTGTCCTCAGAAAACGTACAGTTCAGCCGCAGAGACAAAACTTCTTGACATCAGAACAGTGAGCATCATCGTGTTGTCTAATGAGGCGGCAGGAAGCGCACCCCATTGAGGACACAGGACTAGAAGTCAGAAGAACTCAGCTCTAACCCTGGCTCCGTGCCCTCGGGGAAGCCCCTCTGCCTCACTAGGTCCCTTTTCCATTGTCTGAAACTAGACCCTTGAGCTCGGTGCCCTCTGAGGTCTCTCTGATCTCTAACAGCCTGTGATCCCCGGCTGGCATTGGGGAGTGCTCGAGTCCCGAGACACCCTTCCTCCTCACCCGAGAATCCCGCCGGAGTCTGTGTGAGTCACATTTCCACGTGCGCGTCATGTTGCAGCTTATTAATCCTCCTGAAAACTGGGATCTTGTATAATTCAGATGCAGGGAAGCCCTACCTGCCACCAGAGCCTTTGTTGGCACTGACAACTTGCAAACAGTCCCCGACTTCTGCTGCCTTGGCGGGATGCAGTCGAGTGCGCCCTCTCATCCAGGGAACTGGGAAACGGGAACCAAAAGCCATTGCCCATTGTGGGGGGACTCTGAGTCTAGCACGGGTAGCAGAGGACATTCTAGACCCAGAGGAAAGCCCATGAAGCCTGGCTCTGTCCTATCAACCACCTACCCATGAACTCTGGACTTCGCAGTTAGCTTCCAGAAACCTTCACACGCAGAAGCCAATTACTGCGCTTAATACCAGACAAAGGTCGTGAATCATGTGTTGTGGGAGCAGTCTGCCAGTTGGGCCAGGTCATGGCAGCAGTGACATGCTGGTGGAGATGGCTGTAGCTCACAGAGATACGGGGCAGCACACCTGACAGAGAAATGTGTTGTTTCCAAGGGAAAGACAGTCCGTCAGCAGTGACAGCCCTACGTCTACAATCAAACGTTCCCCCGAAGGCCACTGAATGCCCATTCCTGCTGGGGCTACGCACAGCAGCAGAGCAGACATGAAAATTGTTCCCATTCTCACTGCAGGTCAAGTTAACGAGTGCTCTTGTCTCCACGGTGGCACCACCTCGGGCTTGCAGGGCCGTCCCCCGACCGCCCACCCTGTCCAGACAGACAGCCGGTGGGTTGAACAAAAGCGAGGAGTAGACGCATCCCCAGACCCTCCCTCCCTAGCACGGGGAAGGTACGCATGCCCTCCACCGCCATTATCCGGCAGCTTCTGACTGTTGGCTTTTATGTCTTGTTAATATTAGTCTTGTTATTGTTTTTTCCGTATCAAAAGCATTTGCATGTAAGCCTTTTACTTTAGAGTGAGAGACGGAAAATCTACTTCACTAACTAGAAAACATAGTGTCACAGCACTGCCCACTAGAACTTTCTGCAATGATGGAAATATCCCCCAATCTGTGCCACCCAAGGTGGGAGTCACAAGCCAAATGTGGCCTCTGAGCACTTAAAATGTGGCTGAGGAACTCATTTTTCATTTGATTTAATTTACATGTATTTAAATTTAAAAAGCTGCATGTGGCCACTGGCTGTCATGCTGGACAGTGCAGGGCACGTTTCTCACTCTTATTCCAGATTTCATTTTGTTATTCATTTAACAAGCATTTACTGGGGGCTGGTAGTGTTCTAGAAAAGTGCTAGATGCTACAGAATGAGCAGGGGACGGGCCCCATGTCCAGAAATCATTGCGAAGAATGTGAGCGCCCGTCGGGGGCACAGCCTTGAGGAGACGAAGGGGAAACTCAGAGGACGAGAGGGACACTGTTACTAGCCGCACATCTGCTCTCTCCAGGAGCCGGGCTGACACTATACATGATAATCTCACGTAATCCCGACAATAAGCAATGGGATGGGCCCTTTTACAGACGAAGAAATTGAAACCATGAAAGCGTAAATAATGTGGCCAAAGTCTGAAGATATTAAAGGGCAAAACCAAGGTTTGAACCCAAAATTGAACAAGAGAGATCTTCCAAGAGGAGGTGATTCTTAAAGGATTGGGTTCCATCCAGGTCAGGGACTGGAGAGGGTTGGGGGGAGAACGGGAAGGGTGAGGAGGGCAGGTGGAGAGCAGGGAAGGGCGTTCCTGAAGGAGGGAACAGCATGTGCAAAAGCAGAGTTCCAGGTGCAGGTAGGAGGGTGTCGTCATGACAACAGCACACAAGCTGGCAGAGACAGGCTGTCGCCTGCAGAGATACGAGGCAACGCGCTTGACAGAGAAATGTTGGCTGGCCACGAGGAAGGCCGTCCTGGAAGCGAGCTCTGCTGAGGAAAGGGAATCCTACCCTGAAGACACAGGAACACCAAAGGCTCTTAAAGGCCAAAGGGACGTCAAGTGTTAGGTCCACGCTGGTGGCAGTGAAGGAGGACAGGGCTGAGGTCAGGGGAGGGCAAAGGGCAGTCGGAAGAGGGGTTGCACCAAGGCAGCAGAGAGCCAAGAGTGGAAGGATCCCAAGAGATCCCCACAGGACTTTGTACAGGCCCAGAGGCAGGAGCGGGGAACGGGCAGAAGCCAGGTTTCCGGCCTGCAGGGGAGGCGGCAGTGGCAGTCAACACGCTCCGTTCCCCAGGGGTGCTCCCCAGGCGGCTCACTCAGAGCACTCGCTGTGGAATGTCTCATTCCACCCTTGCTGATCCCAAATCTGCCCTTCACTTAGACTGAGAATGAGGGTGTCCCTAGAGATTCCTTCCACAATGGGCAGATACAGACTCCTTTCTTGGATCAAAGGTGCACACTCCAAATTATTTGCTTATGAACTTCTGCTAGAAAAAAAATTATTATTGAAAGTGTGTACACACAGACCCAATATAGGTATAGTGATTTATTTATAAATGACAAACACGAACCACTATACTATTATTATATCTATTATAATCTATACCAAACAGGAGTTAAGATTATGTAAATAAGTTCTTAGATTATTTTATTTACTAATGGCTCACATTTTTAATTAACTGATTTATTTTTTGTTAATTTTTTGACATTAGGCAATGTGATTGAATATGCTTCATTATCTTTGAAAATCTTGCTTTAAACCAGTGTTCTTCAAAGTGTGACCCCTCGCTGCTTAGGGGCCCTAAAACCCAAAACCCATTCAGTCGGTCTATGAGATCAGAACTATTTTCATCCTAAAGTGGGTGTCATTTGCCTTTTTCACTATGTTGACAGCTGCCCTGGTGGTGCAAAACCATCAGCGAGCAAAGCGGTGGATGCCTCAGTACAGCCATACTATTGATGGTCTTCATTTGCAGTGTCCCGTACACGTTACAAAAATGTAGCCAATTTCACTTCCTTGATCAATTTCACTTCCTTGACGAAGCTGTAAGAATTATTATTTTATAAATCCTGGTCTTCGATACATGTCCTCTTAACATTCTCGGTGATGAAGCGGGAGCTTGTGCCCACACTAAAGGAAGGTGGTCGTCTCCAGGAAGAGCATCTGTGTGCCTGTGGGATCTGGGAGCTGAACCAGCCACTTTTTCATGGGACACCACTTTTCCCAAAAAGAATGACTGACAAACTGTGGCTATTCATCTTTGGGTATTTGCAGATATTTTCTCAAGACAAGTGAAGTGAGCCTGTTACGACAGGGAAAGCTGACAGTATTTGCTGCCAAGGATAAAACTCAATTTTTCGATTGAAAATTAGAATTTTGAAAAACATTGTCTACCACCATGAGCTTGACAGCTTTCCAAAACTTAGAGACTTTTCGAATGAGATTGGGTGATATTAATGAATGTGATATTTTGATAGCATATAATGAAATGTTTAAACATTTGGAAGTTCCCCATAGCTCAGTTGGCCAATATTTTTGAAACAATGCAAAATGTTACAAAATAATACATGGATAAAACATTTGTTCCACGTTTGAGAGACAATGGATTTAAGTGTTAGAGAGTATGAAAGTTCATTGATATGATTTCATATTCCATTAATATATTACTACTAAGAAATAACCACTCGTTGAGTTTTGGTATAATATCAAAGAAGGTGGTCTGCAATTATCTGAAAGCCTACTAAAACATTTCTCTCTTTTCCAGATACATAGTTAAAAGAGGCCAGATTTTCTTTATAAATTTCAATGAAAACAGTGTATCACAATCAATTAAATGCAGAAGCAGACATAAGAATTCGGGTATGTATTAAACCACATATGAGGAGATTTGCAAAAATATAAACAATGACACCCTTTTCACTACTTTTTTTTGCTTTAGAAAATATAGCTTTTTTATTAAAAGTATGTTATTTACATTAACAAAATAAAGAGCACTATGTTAAATGAATTTATAAAGAAATATTTCAAATCTTCTCAGCTTAAATTTCTTATATGATAAACAGATCTATCTCATATAGGTGAAAGCTCTTTAAGGTTGTCACTAAATTTTAAGAGTACGAAGGGGCCCTGGGACCAAAAGTTTGAGAACTGCTGGTTTAAGCTGCTGGGATACACTTTAAACAATGGTTCAGAATTCAGATTATGCCTATATTTGGTTGGATTTGTCATCACTGTTGAAAACAATACCTCACAAAGATACAATATATGGAATTAATACTTAGGACAGGACAGCCTTCATCCCTGAGGGTAGTGGGTATGAATGCATATTTCAAACCATGCTCCTCATCATTTTAAATCTCTGGTTGCCTTTTTGTCAGATTAGACCTTTACCGTGGCAGAGGAGCACTCCAAGGAAGAGCAGAGCGTCAGAGTCAGCTCTCCCTGGTCACTGGCGTGTGCCGGCGTTATGACCACTACCTTTAATCTGCAGTTTCTGCAAGAATGGATTAAGCCGCTTGTCTGTTTTGTGAGGGTTAGTTTGATTAAGGCTAGAAAATACAATTCGTAAAGCCCCTGACTGGGCATGCATAAACTGCAGTACCCCGAATGTCACCACCCATGTGCCCTCCACTCTGCAGAGTCCCACCTTGCCCTCCACCTACCTCCCAGACTACAATAGTCTGCACAGGCCGCCACAACGAAGTACTGTAGACTGGGTAGTTTCTACAACAGACATGTACTTTTCACAGTCCTGGGGGCTGGGAAGCCCAAAACCAAGGTGCAGGCAGATTCAGTATCTGGAGAGGGCTCTCTTCCTGGTTTGCAGACAGCCACCTTCTCACTGCAGCCTCATGTGGTGGAACAAGAGAGAGCTCTGGTCTCTTTCTCTTCTTATAAGGGCAGTGATCCCATCATGGAGGTCCTAACCTCATGACGTCATCTGAACCTAATCGCCTCCCACAGGACCCACGTCCAAATACCAACACGTTCAGGCTTAGGGCCATAACATGAATTTTAGGGGAACACAAACATTCAGTCCATAACAGGAACTATGGGAGACATGTGATCAGTCATCTAACACACCAAAAGAATAAGATACCGCACCAACCTAGATAGTAATGCTTATAAAATTTATTTTCTTTCTTCTTAAAAAAAAAAGATGGACACATGCAATCTTCTCCCACTCCAGGAAATCACTGGACATGCTGAGGCTCATGAATAAAGGGCTCCACCAGTCAACTGAGCGACATTCTTCACGTGACGTTGCTCACCACGGGCACTAACAAAGGGGAGGAACTGAGTGGAGTTTCTTTTCCTCATCTACA
>CAUYRB010048862.1:0-144726 GCA_963574695.1 Propithecus perrieri | reverse complement strand
CGTGGAAAATTTTCTTCCATGAAACTTAGGAGCCGGGCACACAGCAGGAGGTGAGCAGCGGTGAACAAGTAAAACTTCATCTGTATTTACAGCCCCTATAGCTGTTCCCTATTGCTGGCATCACAGCCTAAGCTCCACCTTGCCCCCCCCCCCCCCCCCCCCCGCCCATGGAAAAATTGTCTTCCATAAAACTGGTCCCTGGTGCCAAAAATGTTGATGACTCGGTACTCTACGTGATGACTATTACTCTATGGCCAAACTTAATGTGATCTTGAGCAAACTATATTAGACAATACTGACAGCAAATTGGATAAGGTTAGAATAAATTTATATACATTTATACATTCTTGTTAGTACCTGGCAGCTACAGTTGAATCATGCCACAACAACTTGGAAAGAAGGTCACATTCTCATAGTCAAACTTTAATTCATATGCACAGTACACATACTGAAAGACTGAAGCATGATTCTAAGTAATCCAGAATGACTGTTTTAGTAACTTTACCAAATGTAATAACTTACTTAAGGCATGAAAGTATGCAGCTGAAGGGCAATTGGTTAGTATTTCAAGTGAAGAAAAAGAGATTATAGAAGAAACTGTTGTCAGTGACCAATCAAGCATTACTTCTACAGGGGATTTTCATCCAGTGGCCTTTGACTTTTAGGTACCATTGGAGAGACTGCCCCTGAATGCATCAGAATATTCTAATGTTCCCATTAACTGTTTGATTCATCTAAGGCTTCTTAATCTGATTCCTTGTTCAAAAACAATTTTCTGTTTATCATTTGGCTTTTTAAGAAATTCTGCACACAGGGAGATAATGTGTAGGATATGCCATATATAGTGATCCAGGGAATGAATTTTCTTGTAAATAATTGACAGTATTGTATCATACCAAAGTTTTGTGAACTGGATTAATTGTTTCCTACATGAAATATTCATCAAGAGCCCACTAATGTACTGGTTTTATTCTGTACTCTGGGGATGCATCAATGACAAACAGGCAAGTTGCTTGTCCTCAAAAAGGTTGTATTCTAGAGTAGTGAGACAGACAATATGCAATCACACTGAGAAACATGTAATGAAGGGAATGAACATAGTGATTAGACACAGAGTGACTAGGGGGAGGAGGAAGGAACAGTTTTGAGGCAGCGGTCAAGAGGTATCATTTGAGCTAGAAAGTAAAGGCCAGGAGCACGTGTTTAGCGAGTGAGAGGAGAACAGTTTTCCAAGCAGAGAAAAACCAGATGCTCTAAGCAGGGTAGTGTTTTCATATACAGAGGAGGCTAGTAGGATAAGACAGCAGTCCCCAAGCTTTTTGGCACCAGGGACCAGTTTCCATGGACCTGGGGTTGGGGGAGCATGGATGGTTTGGGGATGACTTAAGGGCATTATATTTATTGTGCACTTTATTTCTACATCGTAATTGCTACATTGTAATATATAATGAAATAATTATACAACTCACCATAATGCAGAATCTAACACCACCGCTGTTCTGACAGGAGGCAGTGATCAGGCGGTGATGCAGGTGATGAGGAGCGCCTGTAAATACAGATGAAGATTCCCTTGCTCACCTGCTGCTCACTTCCTGTTGTGTGGCCCTGTTCCTCACAGGCCATGGACCAGTACTGGTCAGGGGCCCACGGGTAGGGGACCACAGGGATAAGATGAAACCGAATAACTAGTAGAACTAAATAGAACCTTGTAGATCAGTGAGTTTGGGATTTTTTTCTAAGTGCAGTAAGTGGGTAAATTTTATATCTATGCCTGAGAGTTGGCTACTCCAAGGGTACTGACAAAAACAGAACTCCTAAATCTGTAAAGGTAAAAACTTGTCTCAGGAATGTAGCTAATTAAACAGGGTGAGAAACCATACCCTCTGAGGCCTTTTGAAGCTAGTTTTACTCACAACCTGTGCCTGTACATTTTCCCTACATATGCTATGGCAAAGAGATAAATGATAGCATGAGCTTATTTATATCAATAATATTACATAAAATGTAGTAGTAGTACTTTTGAGAATTATTGCTTCAAAGCATTTCACTGACGCCATATTGCTAACTCAGAAAATAATATGCTCATTTAGTCAAGGAGAGGCCACACAACCTAAATGCTTTTACTGCTAGGTCCTAAACACATCCCTTCTTCCTACTACTAGGAGTTTCCACCAAAAAGACACTTAAGAGTTAGGGACAGAAATAATAGAGTGACACTTAAAATCTGCTAATAGTAACCATGTACCCATTGGATAGATGTGTTAATTAATTTGATTATGGTAATCATTACACAATGTATATGCATATCAAATCATCACGTTGTATACCTTAAATACATACAATTTTTATGTGTCAATTATACTTCAATAAAACTGGAAGGAAAAAATAATAGAGTAAAACAACAGGAGGTTTAAAGAAAAGCGAATGAATAAAAGGTATATGAAAACAAGAGACATGGTTCCTTCCCCCACAATAACAAACATATGATACTATACTTTTGTCTCTATTAAGGACATTCTGGAAAACATAGGCTATCCCAGGGATTTATACTGAATGATAAGTTGTTTTCTTTGTTTTATATCCACTTGTGGAAGGACAGAATAAGAATTAACCCCAATTGCACAGATGGAATGGGGTGAGAAGAGAGAGGATGTAATCTTTTTAAACCATTAATGATGTATAATTCATTTTTAATGGCCCTCTATTTAGTATGTAGCAAAGCAAAAATATATTTACCATTTCTTTGTTAGTAAATTAGAATAAAGATTAAATAATCTGTTGGTGGCATCAATTTTTGATATTATTTTGTTTTTAAGTCAGAATAGAAACATTGTTCAAGCACAAAGTCAAGGGGATGGTGAAGCTAGTTATCAAGTAGAGTTGCAAAAAGAAAAAAGTTTCTTGCTTTCCAAAAAAAGTCTGCCGCTTAAAAAAATATTTTGACCTCATGTTTCTTAGCCATATGGGAACATACTAAATTCAAGGTTCAGTAATTTCAGGGAATCTGCTTTAAAACCTTGCAAGTTCCTAAAGAATAAATATCAAATATATGTAATTTGTAAAATCATGTAATAAATATATATTACATGGGACAATGACATTTATTAAACAAAAAATATCATATAAGAGTTTAGCATGAAACATAATATTAATGTTCATTTATTTTGTATGCCACTATCTTTTCAGATTATCTTAGTTTTGTGTATTAAAATATTTATTGATATCTTTTAGATTTCCATGTAACATGAAACCATCTTTCAGAGTCAATAATTTTTATCATCATGCCCTTGGTTAATGTTCTTGAGCATTATGTTATACATGAACTATAATAATGCCATATTTGCAAAATTCCTTTCTCTTTATGGATTTCCTTTTTAGGCGAATTTAATAGGTCTCGCCACGGCCTTCATCCCTGCCTTAGTTCATGCCTTTATCATTTCCGATCTGTGTTTCTGTCTTCTTGCTTTAGAGTCTCTACTTCCCTTTGATTTGATTCATTTTCACACTATTGCCAGTTATCTTTTTCAAATTGAAAGCTTACAATTTCATTTCTTTACCCCAAATTGCATAATCGTATCTCATTCCCTTTCTTATGAAATCTAAATTATTTTGAAAGTCAAACACAGCCTACTTTCCAGCATAAGCCCTTCTCCTGTAGTCATTCCTTTCTCTCTTCTCTGTAATCCACTCGTACTTCCATTTCCCTAAACGCCCACGGTCTGTGTCCTGACCTTTGAACACACTTAATTTTATTCCTTACCTCGTTAACTTCTTATTCTTAAAATTGGGCTTTCTGCATAAAACCTTCCTAGATTTTCGTCTCCTTTATCTATCCCCTAATCCACTCCTCTACCTACCACAATTAGTATCTGGGTTAAGCATTTCTTGTTTTTGTTTAAATAGCTTAGTTCTTATCAAACTGTAGTGACATTTTCTACTGCTGTAATACCCATTTTATAACTCCTAGAGGTCAGAAAATCTATATCTCTGTTGATGAGTACAGTGACCATTCAGTGAATATATGCTTAATGAATGAGCAAATATATGTTTAATTAAGAGAGAAAATACAGATGGTATAGTTGTGGTAAGGCCAGCCAGTCCTGCCAGTTTTCAAATCTTGACTCTACTACTTTCATTAGCTGTTACTAACAGGTGAGTAACCTAACTTGTCTTTGCTTTATTTTGGAAAAATGAGTACCATAACTACCTCTGAGCATAGTTGTAAGGACTGCATGAAGGAATTTGCAAAATGCTTGGCATACCAACAATCTAATAAATGCTAAAAATTATTATTAGGAAGGGAGGAAGCTTATTGAAATTCAGTATCTATTTTGCCTCTTCCAAAGCATACTCACATTCTCATTTTAGAGCAAATAAGAAGAATAGGCTAGGACATATTTGGAAAACAGTCTTTGTTGTACTTCCTAATAAGTAAAATATAGTAAATGACAAAGAATTAGAATCTGTTGTGTTCTGAAAGACACACAAATTCGGTATTTCAAAGTACATGTATCATAGAAGAATAAAATGATGATTCACTAGGCTTTTAATCTCATATGTCCCTTATAGTTTTACGACTGGTAACTGTTTATTGACAAAAGATATTAAAGGTTGCTTTTAGGAAGCTAGGATTTAGCATTAGGTACAGGTTTGTATCACATCTCCTGCTCCTTCCATGCTGAGCAATCACTGATGGACTATTTGATATTTTCTAATTGGGAGTTATTCTAATGAATCTAATGTATGGCATACAAAAACCTGGAAAAAATGTTTTCAGTGAATGGTTCAGAAAATAAAAAGAGGGCATAGTAGCACCAAAGCACTTACATACCCTAGAAAAGCAATGGGGAAAAAACATTACAAATCAATCCTTTCACACTCACATCATCCTTGGTGGGATGACCAGTAGAGTGATTGCTGACAGGATTCTAGTTGCAACTTCACGATGTTAATACACTGTGCTTTTGATTATTTTCTGTATGTGTAGATGTAGGTATTTCATTGGTGGTACAATTTATATGCGATGAAATGCACAAATATTAAATGTGAAATTCATTTAGTTTTGACATGATTACAGCCATAGAACCCAGAATCCTATCAAGTTGTAGACAATTTCCAATACTCAAAACATTCCTTCATGCTCCTTTTTTTGATAGTTTTTAGTGCAGGATTTAAAATCTCTTTGTTTGCTGATATCACAGTAGCAACCTATTTTAGGTGCTGGTAAACTGATCATTATACAAGCCATCTAAATATGTGGAAATTATGTACATGACAGAAACAGGTGGTTTCTGGTTTTATTACTGTTCTGTAACTTCTTATTGCATCATGTCATTGAGAGATAGGAGATATGGGAGCGTATGAGATCAACTTTCATTATTATGTTCTCTACCTTAATGAAGATTTTTGAATTCAGATAGATATCTGACTTGTTCTGCTTATTGTTTCTGGTTTTATTTACTTAAATTAATAGATGAATATGTACAACAGACTCTTAACTTTTGAGACTATCTGGAAAAAGGTTATCAAAAATTATACAAATCAAGTCCCGAGATATTGTGACAAATCATAAGTGATGTTTTTTTATTTCTGATAGTCTTTGGAAAAAGTGATAGTGATAGAAAGCAATTATTTCAAGTAACAGGTATTTGAAATTACCAATGAACCAGAACATTCATGAAATATTTTCAAGAAAAAAAAAGAGCAGACAAAGAGCCAATATTTAATTTCTTGGAAAATGTTATGTACTGAAAGCAGAATGCTAAATAAAAAATGAAATTAAAATGTCTTACTATATTATTGTGAGTTAGAGGTTGATATTTGTTAAAATGGGAGATCTAACAGACAGAATTATAGCTTAAATAATAACAATTGAAACTTAGACTTCTTCTGGAATAGTGATCAGTCTCCAAGGACAGATAATTAAAGTCAGTTAAGTGTGGATCCCTAAGAATTACCTTTTATATACCAAGTCACATGATGAAGGTAAAAAGGAGAATAATCTTCAGGATTTATCAATAGGAATAATATAAGTTCTTATTTACATGTTATTCAGGAAGCAAAATACTTTGCCACTATGAAAATTCCCTTTATAGGGTCAGCCCTGTCTTCTATTTTTCTCTCTCTGTGTAATATTATAATGCTTCCTTACAGTGGAGGGGAATTGCAGGGGAGGTTTAGAGACTGTTTTGCCCGTTGCCTACTTCTGTGGTTTGAATGTATGTCCCAAAAATTCATGTGTTGGAAACTTGAACCCCAATACAACATTGTCAGAAGGTGGGGTCTAATAAGACGTGGTCATGAGGGTGCAGCCCTTATGAATGGATTAATGTTGTTATATCAGGAGTGGGTAAGTTATTGTGAGAGTGAGTTGTTACAAAATGAGTCTGGCCCCTGGTCCCTCTCTCTGTTTCATGTGCTTTCTTCTGCCTTCTGTCTTCTGCCATGGGGTTACCCTCATCAGATGCTGGTACCTTGCTCTTGGACTTCCAAGCCTCCAAACCTATGAACCAAATGAATTTCTGTTCTTCATAAATTACCTAGTCTGTGGTTTTCTGTCACAGCAGCAGAAAATAGACTAAGACACCTACTCATCATTCATTTCCCTATTTTCTCTCTTCTCAAAACTCTCATCTTACAAAAGTCATAAGATTTAAGTAGTGTTCTGTAGGATTGATCCTAGGTGTGGCTTCAAGGATGGATTTTGATTTAAACAACTTAGTTCAGGATTGAAGATAAAATATGTCTAAGTCAACCAGCCCAAGATATATGCCTGATTACAGAGTTTGCTTCAGTGTTGTTCTTATAGATGAGCTCAGGCACATTGTTTTATGGTCGTGAGAATATGACCCTTATTCTCCCACTGGATGGAAAACAAGGATGATTTCAGCTCTATTTTCAGCCATTTTGCAACTATGATGTTAGCAAAGCTGAAGATGATGTGTTAAAGATAACACCAATTCATGAATGAGGTCAGAGGTGAGGAAATACCTTTTCTTTCTTTAGCAAGGCAAAATCAGTCTTCCATGATCTGGCTCTTGAAGTCCTTTTCAGCCCTATCTCAGGTATTCCCTGCATTTGCTCTTTAACCCAAGCCAAATGATCCTGCAGAGAATTCCCAGATTATTTCACATTTTTATCCCCCCATTCTTTCTTCCTACAAGTCTGTGTACCGAGAATCTTTTTTGTCTAATTATGTTCCTTGAATGCCTCACCATCATTTTTTTTTTCAGACTCCATTCTAGGATAACTGTCTCTGAAGTATTTCCTGGTATCTCTCACCCCAGTTACCTCTACTGAGTATGGTGTTCCTCCTTAGTGCTCCAATGACACTTTGGGAAAGCCTCTATTGAACTGGGGCACCTTTTAGAATAGATATTTGTAATCACTGTGTCCAAAGAACCACTCCTTCTCCTCCAATGGTACTATAGCAGGATTTTAATATACTATGTCAGCTCTGTTCATTATAACTGAGAGACGTAGCTGCATTCTGATATTGTGCCCCGTGTAAGACACTAAAAAAAAAAACAACAAAAAACAAGAAACCCCATCATGCTTCAAATAGCAGCATCACATGCAAAAAAAATGTTACTAACTTGGGCTCACAATGTCACCTTCAGTTATTTGAAAATAAATTACGTGGTTATTCAAAGTGTTGGTCTGAGAATAAGAAAACTTGGATTCTAATATTACCTGTCATATTTTTACCTTTATCAAAATCTTGTGTTAAATGACCGTGTGAGACAAAGTATTTGGGAAAATAAACAGCACAATTTAAATAGAGTCACCACTAGGTTTAGTTCATGTGTGGGCCAGAGAGCTTCCTTCTCTTCTCAGGTCACCCCGTCCCAATTATAATCTTCCAAAAGGAGGCCGTTAGGGAATGGAACGGATCTATGGAAATTTGCCAGTGATTTAGAGCAAACAGTTAAAGTGAATGCCTGACTGCTGAGAGGACATCATTAACCCTATGTATGAAGTACTTTATTAGTACCATTTTATTTGAATAATTATTATTTATACATATAGTTGTGATCTATAGCATCTTAGACTCTCTAATGGAGTTGCCATTGGATTCTGTAAGCCAATATATGATAATAATATCTATAGACATTCTTTGCTTGGCTTTCCCAGTGTTGTAAAGGTATTGGTGGCGATATAAGCTATAGTTTAGTGCCTATTGTTTATACCTGGACCTTTTTGCACATTTGCATTACTTCCTAATTTCATTTCTCTAAAACGGGAATAATGTGGCTGCTGCTTATCAGATACTGAAGTTTATATCTGAAGAGCTGAGTTCTCTCTCTCTCTCTCTCTCTCTCTCTCTCTCTCTCTATATATATATATATATATATTTCATAGAATTTAGATTTGTTCTTTGTACAATATCCCTTTCCAAATTTTGAATAATAAATACATTTTTTGAATAATGCATTTATATTGTTAAATCATCACAGTTTAATTTATCCTAAGAAATATTTACAGACTAGATGAAAATGATTATGAACGCTCTCTCCTTATAGTTAAAAAAATTTTTAAAAGTGATTTTGTCAAACTGACATCATCCAATCAAGCCAAGTCTGTGTTTTCATGACAAAAACACCAATTAATTTAGCAATACATGGTTGGATTTGCTTCAGAGCAGAGCTCAGTGGGCTCAGGGAGAAGGGTTAGGTCTTCCACTTTCATTCCAAGAGTCACACATCCAAATATGGGGGCTTGAAAAAGATTAGTACAATTTAATTTCAAATTAGTTACTGAAATATATTTCTCACACTCCAAAATAAAAATCTCTACTTTAAAATCCCCAAGACATAAAAGAGGAGAAAGCTAGCTAATATGGCCAGCAGTCCTAAAACTTCTGCTTGTACTCTGTCCAGCACGTTTTGGCTTGCTTTCTTCTCGAAGCTGGTGACTCTGATAGATAAGCAATGGACCAAGAGAAGTAGAAGAGGGTATGGGAGCCTTCATTGTATTGTCTCTTCTACTCTAAGTGTATACATGTGTGTGCATGTGCATATCTATTTGTGGAGTGGAAGAGGGGTAAGCATGAAGAGTATGTTGATATGACAAAATTAAGCCAAAAGGGTATCAAAATTCCAACTCACTCTCCTCCATGCCTACATTTGTATCAACAGCCAAAGATGATTTGTCCTTTTCATAAAGTTCTGAATGATCTCCAAAGACAATTCCCCCAAAACAAGTAAAAACACTTTTTCAGGACAACTAGTAATTGGACAAACTTGTACAGGTGTCTCAACAATTTGTTAACTGATCAAAGAAGAAAGTCCCTACTCTCAGCCCCTCCCCAAACATTCTCCCCACTCTAATAATGCACACACACACAGATACACTCATAGATCAGATAGGGCTTAAAGAAGAGGTTTTGTCTCCTTTATACTCATAAAGTAATTTTTAAAATAAAGTGCATCTCATGTAGGACCAAAAATGGTCTATGATGTTTCTTAGATGTATAGTTATCAAATAACAGCAGACTGGTTAATTAAATATGCATGTTTGTGGTACCAGATTTTTTTTATTGATATGGAAATACGTTCACTTTCTGTTATGTGAACAAGAACAGGTTACACAAGTATATGTTTAATGTGATTATTTATAAATTATATATGTAATATCTCTATACATGCATAAAATACAGAAATATCTATATAAACACACATATCTGTATATTCCTATACATTATTTAAGATACTAACTGACTGGGCTCTAGAGTATTTGCTTATTTTGCTTAATATTTTCTAATTTTTTCTACAATGAACGTAAAGTATTTATAAAATAAACAAATACTTTCTGGTGTCTTTTGAAAACCTAGTGATTGATAAGCGTTCTTGGATACAGAAGGGATATTACTATGACAGCCTGAAATAAGTTTACCCTGACTACAAATGATCCAGTGTGCATAGACAATATAATGCCTGACCTTTAATTAGGTGAGGCCACTAATATATGCATACTCACATAGAACAAATTTAAATAAAATGCTTATAATAAACTACAGACTATCAGGGAAAGGATGCTTAAATATAAATCAATAGTTTATTTTATGCCAGAAGGCTAAGCTACTAGGGCTTTTATAAGAAATCATATACATAAATATATCTTATTCTTTAATATTACCAGTTTCTTATCTGTCAAAATGGAGACTTGACAACTTCTCTTTAAAGTGAATTATATAAAACTAACAAGTTTTCTAAATTCTGTGTGTGTGTGTGTACCTGGATAATGAATTTGCACCTTTTTAAAATGACTGAATATTTAAGAGTGCTTGTCTTTTAGCAAAATTTGAGGTTGCATTTTATTCTTTCATATTTTATTCATTTTTATTCATATTTATTGGTGATATTCTCACCAATTTTTTTACATATAGGATTTAATTATTCCAGTACTAGAATTTTCCTACATCTTTGGAAACACCAAACTGAAGGGTTCGTGTTCTCTTGGAAGCCATTAGAGGTGAGTTTCAGTTGTGTAGTGGAGACATCTGTAAGAACAAAGAATTATCCAGGGGGTTATTCAAGACAAAAACAAATTATGCATCAGTGCAGAGCTGAGTAAGCTATAAGCCCAAGGGGATTCAGAAAATTTTGCCTCGCCTGTGATGACAGTGATTTGAGTAAGACGGTAATCAGTGAGGCTATGAAACCTTAATGTTCCATGGCTGGCACACGGTTTGCCATGGAACTGCTGCGCAGGCAACACATTACATTTCTTGTCTGGTATCAGTGCAGCTCCATATGTTTTCGTGGGCATGCTAGAGGATGCTTTATGCTTTGTTAGAAAATCAACTCTGAGCTGTTGCTACATCTTTTATTTTATTCTACTTTTCCCAAATGCGAGAAGCAGTAAATGATCAAAGATTTTTTTCCCATGTATAATTCATGTGATTTTGATGGAAAGCACATTGCAATTGTCTGTAGCAGGAGAATATAGTTAAAATTGTACATTTTAGAATAATACTAGTAATTGTGTTTATATAAGTGTGTTAAAGTTGGAAAGTTGGGACCATTAGGAAAAGATTTTGGAAACAGTTTTTAAATGACCTTAGTGGCTTGATCTTTAGCTACTCTTTAACACAGACCTCTAGAACATACTTTATCAAGATGTCAGTAGGTGCCTTATCTACCCTACGGAAGACAAAATCCGTGGAGCACTTGTGGTCTGCATTTATGACCTGGTCAGTCACTCCCGTCATGAATTTTAAGCTACTTCTGAAATACTGCTTTGCCTCCTTGGTTCGACAATTCATTTAATTTAAGAAATATGAAAGTTATCTATTTTCAGATACAAATCATGTCTGTCAATTAATATTTTTTATTATCATTGCACTTTTATTATCTATATTTCTTTATTTCTGAGCATTTCTTTAGCTCTTAAATTTAGCTGTATATTTTTGTTCCCAGTTTCCTTATAAAATTTTTCTGATCAATAAATAAACCTCAAAGAGAGAAGACCCAGGAAAGTCTTATATAAAGGAATAGATATATAATGACAACAATCAGGCCTTGATTTTTTTTTTTTTTTTATGAGACAGAGTCTCGCTCCGTCACCTGGGCTAGAGTGCCGTGGTGTTAGCCTAGCTCACAGCAACCTCAAACTCCTGGGCTCAAGCAATCCTTCTGCCTCAGCCTCCCAAGTAGCTGGGACTACAGGAACACACAATAAAGCCTGGCTGAGGCTCAGTTTTAACACACATATACACACATATTTCTAAACTAAATGTACTTCAAAAACATTAAATTAATGAGGTGACTGATCACAGGTCCTACTTCTGCCTCCCATTTGCACGTATGATATTGTATGATGTGAGAAAAACATATGAAAGCTGCTTGGAAGATACTCATGAAGTTCAAATAAAGTAAAGGACGTGGTGATACTTTAAAAAATTTAAAGCACTCCTCTCCATGGAGGAAATTTGAAAGAGGACACTACATCAAGGATGCCTGAGTAATGAAGTTTATTTTTACTGAGAATAATTTTCCTTCATGTGACCTTGTTTTTCTCTGGCTGTTAACTTCTGTAATCATAACCATTCTGTGTTAATTTTTCTTACTTTTCCCTCCTTGTTTAATTTCATTTTCTTTTATTTCAGCTGATATTAAGATATTTGGACATGGTATTATTTCGGTTCCACTTGGACTTTAAGCATATTTCTTAGAAGTTATTACCTGAATGAGTTTAACACAGGTTAGTACTGTTTGGCCTACTGTAGAAAACCAAAACTAAACCTAAACATCCAATTGGCACATAAGAAAATGCCTGTAAAGAACATTTTAAAAAGCAATTGTGATTAATGTGTTAGATTTCCTTTTTTCTCAGGCTTACTTTCTTCCTTTTGTATTATGGGATTATAGAAATCCTTTTGATAAACAAAAAGATTTGTGGGAAGGTTTCAATACCTCATCCTTTGGCCTCATGAAGGATTTGAACTTAAAGCTGATTAAAATCTTAATAAATGAATATACATATAGAATATTATCCATTGAGATTAAAATGGCAATTTTCATAATAAGAATGTACTTTGTTTCTATGAAATGTTTTCCCTAGAGAAGCTCAATGTCTTTGAAAAAGTAATAGAACCCACAAATTATCTTATTAATGTATACATTAATTATAAAAAATCTTTCCCCCTTGTTCAAAGATACAAATCAAGGTGAGGTATGAAAGGGTTTCTACCTCTAAGTAGTCCTATAATGAAACAGTGAGCTCAGCCCAGAAAATTCTGAAAAGTCTTTGGTCCCTATACCCTTTATGAAGCCAGTATGAGATTTCTGGTCAGCGTGGAAAATGGAAATTTTGACCTTTAAATACAAGAACCACAAACCATTTTTAAAAATTCAAAAGCTAGAGCTAAATGTAAATAATTCTGTGGTTTCACTATTTAAGACTGTGTAGAATAAAGGTTAAGAGTTTGGAATTGAAAGTCTGACTGTATGGGTTGTTTTCTGGCTACACCCACGTGGTGAGAGTAGGTAAGCTACATGGCCTCTCTGTATACCTTGGAATGGGGATCAGGACAGCACCTGGTTTGTGGATTTGTTGTGGGGATTAAAAGAGGTAATGTATACACACACACAAAAAAACCCACTTGTCAATTAGCAAGTATTCAGTAACTGTTGGCTATTTTTGTAATAATTTAATAATAACAACTATTGACAATAACAAATATGTCAACCATCTTTAAAAATATTTAGAAGGCATAAACTCTATTGCAGAATTGAATATCATATGATCTATAGCTAAAATCAGCCGGGAGTATTCTCTTCTTTGGAAAGGTGTATTGTAAATAAAAGTTGTTTTTTAATGGTGCTTGTGGATGGCGGAGGGCGATGGGGGGAACGTGAAATAAAAAAGAGGTAAAAATTAAGGAAGAGTTGAGTTTCATGTACCATCTTTAAAGGGTTAATTTCATTATAAAGCAAAATATCAGAAGAGTACAGTTTAAAAATTTTTGATACAGAATTTAATTAGATATTTGGAGCACAAATATCTATTTAATATACACCATTAGGTGATGGGCTCACTAAAAGCCCCAGACATCACTACTATACAATATACTGTATACATGTAATGGAAGTCAATTTGTATCCCCTAAATCTTTTAAAATAAAAAACAAGAATACCAAAATTTTATAGTATCATAACTGTCCAGAGTTAAAAGTACTTTTGAATGCCTTAAAAATTTCTTGAAAACTTGATTTGTAGTTTTGAAACGAGGTGAACTTTCAGGATGCAGTGATTCTTTCCTATCACTAAATATAATATTAAGGCACACTCTTCATTTTAATAAAATGTGAACAAAATACATTTTTTTGTTTTACAAAGTATTTTTTCTTCAGTAAATTCAGTATGAGCCTGACTCATAAAATCAATCTGGAATGTGTGTGAATGTGTGTAATATACAACAAACAAATCAAGGAACAAAATCAATGCAGTGACTTCATTTGGAGAAGGAAAAATTTCTATATTATATAACGAAAATCCCTTTTGTGTTATTCAATTTGCTGAATAAGATCTTTTGCATTTGGCAGAGGCATGTTCTTTCAGTGATTACCACTAAAAGACTGAATGTGAGTTAGCATATGAACAAAAAAAAGAGGACTTTGTTTGCAAAGTTGCAGCCTGAAAATCTTATTAGTAGAAATGTGTATAAATAACTTAAAATCCACAAATAAAAATTTGTAACAGAGATGTGAAGTAGTTATAGTGAATTTCAATGAGATATATAACATTTATTCTCATATTTTGAGACTTGCTATGGCTGCTAAATATAGTTAATGTTTTAAATTTCTTTAGTTGTACATTTTAGAATACTATCTTCTAAAGATAATAATGTCTCAGGTTAGATAATTCATTAAAGTATTTTGTATTATTATTTTAGTCTAGTGTATTATATGTTGCTCTATACTATTATTTCTTATCCTTGACAATAAAATTTGCTGTTACTTTAATGATATTCAGATTTACATAATGTCAATTAATCCCTAATCTAAGTCATGTATCATATTAGGCATTTTTACCTTTTTTATTTTTTTCCTTATCCAGCCTCACAGCATTCTTTCGATGAAACAATTGAGGAAGATTTTTGGAGAATGATTTTAGATGCTTATCATTTGAGTGATTAAATGCATTTGAGAAAGTACCCTTATAATTCTACTTTTGTAGCACAGAAAGTTATATTTTCTCCTATAGTAAGTTTTTCTTTTTTAAATTTCAGAATATTACGAGGGTACAAAATTTTGGTTACATGAATTCCTTTTGTCTAGTTTGAGTCAAAGTTGTAAGTGTGTCCATCACCCAGATAGTGTGCATTGTACCCGTTAGATGTGAATTTACCCATTCCCCCCCCCACCTGCTTGATTTCTGTTGAATTTTACTACCATATATGCACATGAGTGTTGCTCTATTAGTTCCAATGTAGTGGTGAGTACATGTGGTATTTTTCTATTTCTGTGATATTTCACTTAAAAGGCTAGTGTCCAGTTCCATCCAGGTTGTTGCAAAAGACATTAGTTGACCATTTTATTTTATGGCTGAGTAATACTCCATGGTATACATATACCACATTTTATTAATCCATTCATGAATTGATGGACACTTAGGTTGATTCCACATCTTCGCAATTGTGAATTGTGCTGCAATTAACATTCGAGTACAGGTATCTTTTTTATAAAATTTCTTTTTACCTTTGGGTGAATAACCAGTAGTGGGATTTCTTGATCAAATGGTAGATCTACTTTCAGTTCTTTGAGGTATCTCCATACTACTTTCCATAGAGGTTGTACTAGCTTGCAGAACAGTGTATAAGTGTTCCTATTTCTCCACATCAATGCCAGCATCTGTTGTTTTGGGACTTTTTGATAAAAGCCATTCTCACTGGAGTTAAGTGATATCTCATTGTGGTTTTGATTTGCATTTCCTTGATGATTAGAGAATTGAGCCTTTTTTCATATATTTGTTGACCATTAGTCTATTTTCTTTTGGAAAGCTTCTGTTCATGTCTTTTGCCCTCTTTTTAATGGGGTTGTTTGACGTTTTCTTGCTGATTAGCTTTAGTTCTTTGTAGATCCTGGTATCAGCCCTTTATTAGCTGTATAGTATGCAAATATTTTTTCCCATTTGGTAGGTTGTCTGTTGACTCTATTGATCGTTTCCTTAGCTGTGCAGAAGGTTTTTAATTTAACCAGGTCCCATTTATTTATTTTTGTTGTTGCTATGATTGCCTTTGGGGTTGTTTTCATAAATTGTTTGCCTAGACTACTATCTATAAGAATTTTTCCAACCTCTTCTTCTAGAATTGTTAGAGTTTCATGCCTTAGGTTTAAGTCTGTTATCCATTGTGAAGTAATTTTTGTGAGTGGTGATAGGTATGGATCCTGTTTCAGTCTTCTACATGTGACAATCTAATTTTCTTGGCACCATTTACTGAATAGAAATTATTTTCCCCAGTGTATGTTTTTGTCTGCTTTGTCAAAGATCAGATGGAAATATGAGGATGGTTTTATATCTTGGTTCTCTGTTCTGATTCATTGGTCTAGGTCTCTGTTCTTGTGCTAGTACTATGCTGTTTTGGTTACTATAGCCTTGTAGTATAGCTTGAAGTCTGATAAAGTGATGCCTCTCAATTTGTTCGTTTTGCTTAAGATTGCATTGACTATTTGGTCTTCTCTGGTTCTACACGAAGCATGGAATTTTTCTAGATCTGCACAAAATGACATTGATATTTTAATGGTGATTGAATTTGATCTGTAGATCACTTTGGGTAGGATAGACCCTTTAACAATGTTGATTCTGCTGAGCAATGAGCATGATGTATTTTTCTGTTTGTTTACAACCTCTGCAGTTTCCTTCCTCGGTTTTCATATTTCTCCATGTAGAGATCTTTCACCTCCTTGGTTAAATATATTCCTAGGTATTTTATTTTCTTTTTTGCTATTATAAAAGGTATTGAGTCTTTGATTTGATTCTCAGCTTGACTGTTGTTGTTGCATAGGAATGCTACTAATTCATGTACATTGATTTTGTAACCTGAAACTTTGCTGAAATTATTTATCAATTTCAGGAGTACCTTGGCAGAATCTTTGGGGTTTTCTAGATGTACGATCATATCATCAGCGTAGAGCAATAATTTGATCTCTTCTTTCACCATTTGTATACCCTTGATTTCCTTCTCTTGCCTGATTGCTCTGGCTATGATTTCCAACACTATGTTGAACAGAAGTGATGACAGTGAACATCCTTGTCTGGTTCCAGTTGTAAGTGGGAATTCTTTCAGTTTTTCCCTGTTCAGTATGATGTTGGCTGTGGGTTTATCATGTAAGGCTTTTATAATATTGAGGTATGTTCCATCTGTGCCTATTTTGTTAAGAGTTCTTATCATAAAAGGGTGCTGAATTTTGTCAAATGGTTTTTCTGCCTCCATTAAGATGATCATATGGTCTTTGTTTTTGCTTTTATTTATGTGGTGAATCACATTTATAGATTTGTGTATGTTGAACCATCCTTACATCTCTGGAATGAAACACACTTGATCATGGTGGGTTATTTTTTTGATGTATACCTGAATTTGGTTTGCTAGGATTTTATTGAGAATTTTTCATCTATATTTATAAGAGATATTGGTCTGTAGTTTTCTTTTTTGGTTGAGACCTTTCCTGGCTTTGGTATCATTGTGATATTGGCTTCATAGAATGAATTGGGGTGATTCCTTCTGTCTTTATATTTTGAAATAATTTCTACAGTATAAGTACCAGTCATTCTTTGTAGGTCTGGTAAAATTGGGCTGTGAAATCATCTGGGCTAGGACTTCTTTTTATTAGGAGATTTTTTTATTGCTGCCTGAATTTTGTTACTGGGTATTGGTCTGTTCAGGAGTTCTGTTTCTTCCTGATTTAGTCTAGGGAGGTTGTGTTTCCAAGAATTTGTCCATTTCCTCAATGTTTTCAAGTTTCTGTGCATAGAGATTTTTATAGTATTGAGATATGATATTTTGTATTTCTGTGGTAATAGTTGTAACATCTCCTTTTTCATTTCTAATTGAGCTTATTAGGGTCCTTTCTTTTCTGTTTCTGGTTAATCTAGTGAGAGGCCTGTCAATTTTGTTTATCTTTTAAAAGAACCAACTTTTTGTTTCATTAATCTTCTGTATAATTCTTTTGTTACTGATTTTATTTAGTTCTGCTCTGACCTCAGTTATTTCTTTTCTTCTGCTGGGTTTGGGATTGGTTTGCTCTTCCTTTTCCAATTGTTTGAGATGATTTATTCAATTGTTGATTTGTGATATTTTTGTCTTTTGAATGTAGGCATTAATGGCTGTGAATTTTCCTCTTAATGGCTGTTGCTAGTGAATCCCACAGATTTTGATAACTTGTATCCCCTTTGTCATTTAGTTCATAGACTTTCTTGATTTCCATCTCAATTTCCTTCTTGACCCAATAATCATTTAGCAGTAGGTTGTTTAATTTCCATGACTTTGTGTAGAGTTGAGTGTTTCTATTAGAATTGATTTCTAATTTTATTCCACTGTGGTCTGAGAAGATGCATGGTATAAGTTCTATTTTGTGAAATTTGTTGAGGCATGTTTTGTGGCCTAGGATGTGATCAGTTTTAGGGAATATTCCATGAGCTATTGGGAAGAATGTATATTCAGTGGTTTTTGGGTAAAACATTCTGTAAATGTGGGTAAGGCCATTTGTTCTAGAGTTTCATTTAAGTCTATCATTTCTTTGCTCATTTTCTGCTTGGTGGATCTGCCTCATTCTGTCAGCATGGTGTTGAAGTCCCCAGCTATAATGATGCTGCTGTTTATCTTTTTTTTTTTAAGATCAGGTAGGGTTCGCTGTATGAATCTGGATGCTCTTGTGTTAGGTGCATAAATATTTAGGATTGTTATATCTTCTTGTTGGATTGTTCTCTTCATCATTATATAATGATCATCTTTTTCTTTACTTTTGCTGATTTGAAGTCTATGTTATCTGATATAAGAATAGCTACACCAGCTTTCTTTTGGTTTCCATTCAAATGGAATATTGTTTTCCATCCCTTCATCTTGAGTCTGAATGAGACCTTGTGGGTTACATGTGTTTCCTGGAGACAGAAGATACTGGCTTGTATTTTTATTTTAATCCATTCAGCCAGCCTATGTCTCTTGAATGGGGAGTTCAAGCCATTCACGTTTATTGAAGAAATTGATAAGTGGGGAGGATTTCTGTTCATCCTGTTGAATAGAACTTTATTGCTTTGTTTTACCACTTGAGCCATTATGGTACTTGGGCTCTGAGCTTTAGGTTTTGGATGATTTTACATGGGTGGGTGATTATTGTGCTGATCTGTGTATTGATATAATGGAGTTCTGAGTACTTTCTGCAGGGCAGGGCAGGTGTTGACAAGAAAATATGGAACACTTCACAAATTTGCATGTCATCCTTGTACAGGGGCCATGGTATTCTTCTCTGTATTATTCTAATTTTAGTATATGTGCTACCAATATGAGCACTGTACTAAGGTTTTCAATAGGACCATACTATGAATAGTAAGACAAGTTTACTCCAGTAGAAATTAAGATAGCAGCATATATTTCCGATATTAGCTTGGCATTATATTAAATTCATAGTGTTGATATAGTTGTATTTATACTAAATACAGAAATTAATTCCTTATATGTGATTGGGCCCAGAATTAACCCTTTTGACCTAGTTTTCCATTCTGTTCCCTTCCATTCATCCCTAACTTCTCTGTTTCTCTCTCTCTCTCATCCCTCTCATCTATCTCATCCCTCTCTCCATGAAGCACTCTAGAATAATTAGGAGATTAGGATCTGAAATGTGTGATTGTGATGGTATAAGTAGATCTCTCGGGACCCCTTTGGTCATGAATCCTCAAATTGATCCCACAGATTTGAAGTAAATATTCCCAGGATGTTTGGAATTTCATTGTGGGGGTATTGGTTTTTTCTCAGCTGTCTGACCTTAAGCACATCTAAAAAGCAGTTCCCTGGAGCTCTAGAGGCCCCTGACTTAATGCAAAATATAGTTAAGATTAGTACAATTCTCTCTGCAGCTGCCTTATGTTGTGGAGAGTAAAATATGAAAAAATGCAAAGTATTCAGGTCAAATATTGAAATATGAAGACGACTTTATTTTAATAAATAGTCTATTATTCTAAATCATTAAGAAATCTTACAAAGGTGTCTGATTCATAATCAGGGTAATAACTACTGAGAAAATCTAAAAACTTATTTTCAGTACACATATGAGTTATGTCAATCCCAGTATACAACTGGTAGAATTGAAACACTGACAGCTGCATCCAACTTAAAAGATATTTTAAGGATTTGTGTACTCTCAGTCCACTTCTAATCTTAAAATGTTTCCAGGACTATGAAATATCTTGAAATAAAACCTTAAAGTTACCTTTTAAGTAAAATCTAAGTGAAGAATGCTTTAAGAATTTAATAAAATAAATTAATTGATGAATTGTTGATATATAAAGCAACAGAAAATAAAAGGTATGGTTTGTGAGAATTCTTCAATGTGTTTATACTGCAAGATCAGTGATAAACTTGTACTTGCCTCTAAACATTAAGATTTAAAACTCACTGTATATTTCTTGTCTTCATAAAAGGAAGTTAATAGTTTTCTAACTTCAGATATAGATGTAGACCCAAAATATTAAATGAGATTATTAGATCATGGTTGAAATTTAAATCCTGGAGTTTATTTATAATTTATCTGTAATAGGAAAATGGAGAAGGTGAAGGACTACAACATAGATGGAGAGCCTATTGCTTTTAGAGATATCATTTAACAACCAAAATAAACTTATGAGGTCAGTGGTGTTATTCAACTTTTATTGAGGAGGAAGTTGAGACTCAGACAATTAATTAATTTTCCTGAACAATATAAGTGGTAAGTGAGTGCCAGAGATGAGATTTAAGCCGGAGTGTTTATGACTCCAATGTCAAGGACCCTTTCTTATTCTTCAGACTCCTTAGGGAGTCTAAAATTCTAGATTGTGTCTATTCTTCAATACAAACAGTTCGGTGCTATATTCATTTTTAATATGCCAATTCTTAGCTAAGCAACAGCTACATTCGTTATTGCTTCTTTTTACTTAATGTCCTTATCTTTTTACCAAAGACTGTGGACAAGCACAAGCAGTGTTGCTGAGATCTTGTAAATGTGTAAAAAATCTGAAAACTAAGTCCTATTGTGGTGGTGATGGTTGTGGTAGTGTGTGTGTAACCACATCACAAACACATAGACAAATTCCAGTAGATCCTGCTGATAATCTAATTACCTCCAGTGGTTCCTGTCTTTTACAAAGTAATTTACTAGACAGGAAAATGCAATTGTCTCCTAATATATTAAAACTGAAAAAAGAGACATTTAGGCTATATGATAATTTAGGTTTCTTTTTATTTTTGAGCAGTATGAACATTGTAACAGTTTTGATTCTTCCTGTCCATGACCATGTTGTTTGTGTCATCTGTGATTTCTTTCATCACTGTTTTGTAGTTCTCCTCGTAAAGATCTTTCACCTCCTTGGTTAAATGTATCCGTAGGTATTTTATTTTCTTTACAGCTATTGTAAATAGTATTGAGATTTTGATTTGACTGTCAGTTTGACTGTTATTAGTATATAGAAATGCTACTGATTTGTGTACATTGCTTTTGTAACCTGAGAGTTTGCTGAATTTGTTTATCAATTCTAGGAGACTTTTGATGGAGTTTTTAGTGTTTTCTAGATACAAGATTACAGTGTCAGCAAACAGGGATAATTTGACCACCTCTTTCATGATTTGGATACCCTTTTATCTCTTTTCTTGCCTGATTATTCTTGCTAGGACTTCCAGTATTATGTTGAATAGAAGTGGTGACAGTGGGTATCCTTGTCTTGTTCCAGTTCTTAGGGGGGATGCTTTCAACTTTACCCCATTCAGTGTGATGTTGGCTGTGGGTTTGTCATATATAGCTTTTATTATTTTGAGTTATGTTCCTTCTGTGCCTAGTTTGTTGAAGGTTTGATCACGAAAGGGTGCTGGATGTTATTGAATGCTTTTTCTGCATCTATTGAAATGATCACATGGGCTTTGTTTTCATTTTTCTTTATGTGGTGAATCACATTTGTTGATTTGTATATGTTGAACCAACACTGCATCCCTGAGATGAAATCGCTGTGAATAGGTCTGGGCCAGGGCTTTGTTTTGGTGGGAGGAGGGAGTTTTATTTTTTTTTTTAATTACTGTTTCAATCTCACTACTCATTTTTAGTCTGTTTGGGATTTCTATTTCTTCCTGATTGTGGCTTGGGGAATTGTATGTTTTTAAGAATTTATCCATTTCCTCTAGGTTTTTTAGTTTGTGTATATAGCAGTTTTCATAATATTCATGGATGATATTTTGTGTTTCTGTGGTATCAGTCATGTCTCCTTTTTCATTTCTATTGAGCTTATCTGAGTCCTTTCTTTTCTAGTTAATTTACTTAGTGGTCTCTCAATTTTGTGTATCTTTTTAAGAAACCAGTTTGTTGTTGTTGTTGTTTCATTGATCCTTTGTATTGCTTTCTTAGTTTCCATTTCATTTAGTTCTGCTTTGAGCTTTGTTAGTTCTTTCCTTCTGCTAGCTTTGGTTTTAGTTTGTTCTTTTGTTAGTTCCTTGTGGTATGACATTAGGTTGTTAATATGTAATTTTTCTGTCTTTTTGATGTAAGCATTTAAGGTTATAAAGTTTGAACTTTTCCCTTAACACTGCTTTTTATATATCCCATAGATTTTTGGAAGCTTCTGTCAGCTTTGTCATTCAATTTAATTTTTTTTTTATTTCCATCTTGATTTCATCAGTAACCCAAGGATTGTTCAGCAGCAGGTTGTTAATTTCCATATTTTTTTGTAGTTTTGAGAGTTCTTTTGATAATTGATTTTTATTAGTTTTATTTCACTGTGATCTGAGAAGAGGGTACATGGTATGATTTCAGTTTTTCTGAATTTGCTGAGATTTGTTCTGTGGCCTTGCATATGATCAATCTTGGAGAATGCCTTATATGCTGATAAGAAGAATGAACATTCTGCAGTTTATGTGTTGAATGTTCTATAAATGTCTGTTATGTTCATTTGTTCTAGAGTCTCATTTAAGTCTAATGTTTCTTTGTTGATCTTCTGCCTCAATGATCTGTCTAGTTCTCTCAGTAGAGAGTCAAAGTCCATGGCTATCATGATATTGCTGTTTATTTCTTTCCTTAGATCTAGGAGAACTTAGGAATCTGGAAGCTCCTGTGTTAGGTGCATACATATTTAGGATTGTTATATCTTCTCATTGAATTGAACCCTTTGTCATTATGTAGTGCCCATCTTTGTCTGTTTTTGCTGTTGTTGATTTAAAGTCTATTTTATCTGATATTAGAATAGCTACTCCTGCTCACTTTTGGTTTCCATTTGCATAGAATATTTTTTTCTATCCCTTTACTTTGAGTGTATGAGAATCTTTGTGAGTTCAGTGGGTTTCTTGGAGACAGCATATATTTTGGTTGTGTTCTTTAATCCATTCAGCTAATCTACATCTTTTAAGGGGTCTTCAGGACCATTCACATTCAATGTTAGTATCAATAGTGAGATACTGTTCTGGTCATCATTTTGATTGTTACATAGTTGCTTTGTTCTCTCCCTTGTGTTACTGTTTTATAAGAGCTGTGAGTTTTACCTTTTTGGTGTTTTTACATTGGTGGTTATTGTTCTGTCTCATGTATAGTACACTATTTAAGCATTTGTTTTAGGGCAGGTCTAGTGGTGACAAATTCCCTTCATGTTTGCTTTTCTGGGAAAGACTTTATTTCTCCTTCACTTATGAAACTTAGTTTTGCAGGATACAAAATTCTTGGCTGGCAGTTATTCTCTTAAAGGGGATTAAGGATAGGACCCAGTACTTTCTGGCTTGTAAGGTAAGGTTTCTATTGAGAATTCTGCAGTTAGACTCATGTTTTTGTTTTTGTTTTTTTTTTTTTTTGTAAGTTATTTGATGTTTTCACCTTATGGCTCATAGGAGTTCTTCTTTCATTTTGATTTTGGCCAGTCTGATGACTATATGTCTTGGTGATTCCTTTTTTGCAATGAATCTCCCAGGTGTTTGTTGAGCTTCTTGTATCTGGGTGTGCAAATCTCTAGCAAAACCAGGGAAGTTTTCCCCAGTTATTCCCTTAAATAGGTTTTCCAGGCCTTTTGATTTTTCTTTTTCACCCTCAAGGATGCATATAATTCTTATATTTGGCCATTTTACATAATACTATATTTCTTGTACACTTTATTGATTCTTCTTAATTCTTTTTAATTTATTTTAGACTGTCTGGATTAATTTGAAAGAATTTCCTTCAAGTTCTGAAATTCTTTCTTCTGTTTGGTCTAATGTATTTTTACAACTATAGACAGTGTTATGTATTTCTCTAAATTTATTTTCATTTCCAGAAGTTCTGTTTGTCTTTTTTTAACGTATCTCTTTAGTCATTTTTTTTTTCATTTCCTGAATAATTCTTATGATTTCTTTGAGTTGGTTTTCATTTTCTCTTAGATTTCATTGAGCATCCTTACATTCCATATTTGGAATTTATCACCTGTCATTTCAGTGTTTTCATGTTGGTTGGGATCCATTGCTAGAGAGCTGGTGTGCCCCTTTTGAGGCATATCCTTTCATTCTGATTTTTCATACTTCTATAGTTCGTCTGTTGATTCCTTTTCATCTGGAGCAGCTTTCACTTCTTGTTTTAGGGTTTTTCTTTTGTTTAAATGGGACTCTTTTCTCCTTTTACTTTTAAGGATGTGTCTGTAGCATATGCTGGGTAAGAACTTTTGGGTTTGCTTGTGGGTTCTTTGATGGGGGTCTAGGTTCTGGATGGATACCTTGCTTACAGATATCCTTAGTGTTGTGGTTTTCTCAGTTGCTAGTTATTTGTAGGCTCTAGTGGTGGTGTACCATGGGCATGGGCAGATTTATTTTCTCTTGTCAATAAAGGAGGTCTTTGAAATAATTGCTCTTTCTCAGCCCTGTGGTCTTCTTAACAGTTTGAATTACATTAGGACTACCAGTTTAATCTCTTAGTCAGTAGGTGGCACTTGTGGGTAAGACTCAGTCTTGCCTTGTGTGATTAAATCAGTAAATGTTGTAATGGCTTATACAAGTTGTCCTACCTGCCAGTAGGTGGCACTTACAGGAAAGAGCCAACTGCAGTGGTGTCTTCTGAAACCTGTGACCAGATCTAGTCAGCTGGGAGAAGCATTTGGATGTACCAGGTGGTGGGCAGGGCCCTGGAGCTCCAAGGTCACTGGTTGTGCTTTACCATAGACGGGAGTGTGAAGGAATGAGGCTGGGCAGGGCTAGGTTTAACAAGCCTGCCATCAGGCTCAATAAAGGTGAGCACAGGAGCTGTCTTATCAGTTGTCAAGAGTCAGCTCCCAGGCTGCTGGACAAATCCACCAGAGAGGGCCTGAAGCAGCTCCACCAAGACAAAAAATTTGCTCATGAGGGAGGGTCAGTCTGGGATTCAGAGTCGTGTTTCACTTTTCTCCCTCTTCTTTTGCCCCGTGGATCTCCTTCTGGCATGTGGCTGCAAGCAGCAGCCCAAACTAGCAAAGCTCACCAGCAATGGCATTGATGCTAGGAGCTTCCCTGTCCAGAATCCTGCCGTAGACTATGTGGCTTTCCTGTGTGAGGAGGAGTGCTCCATGAGTATACTATGGCTTGGACCCACACCACACTCTCCTTTTAATTCTGCCTGCGTGGGCTCTCTCCCCTCCCAAGATTAGTTCACAAATCTCCCCTCCATACTACTGAGCAACATGATTGAGTCCTTGGCATACAAGATCCAGCCTGCAGGCCTGTCCTGTGATCCCCCAGTTTCATTCCCGTACCGTGCCAGGGAGAAGTGTGCTGGTCCAGAGTTGCCTGAGGAGCACTCAAGCAAGTTCAATGTCCTCTACTTTGGGGTATGCCGTCCTCTGCTGAAGCAGCCAGGCAGGCAGTGCTGCAGAAGGCTGGTGGTCAGGGTGCTTACAGTCCAAGAACCCCTGGTCCCCTATAGGTCTTTAAGAGGAAAGGCATGAGCCCCACTCTTTGTGGAAGCTTGGGTGTGGTGGGCACACCAACAGAAGGAAAGCAGCCATTCCTAGGAGCTCCAGCTCAATCATCCTTTGGGGCACCTGTGCCAACTTACATGGGAACTTCCCTGGCTTGCCAGCAGCTGTGGGCAGGGTAGGAGAGGAGGATCAGAAGAGTCTGAATGGAGAAGATCTGGCAGTCTGGTCCCTTTTGTCCTGAGGAGTCTCCCTGGCTTGTTGCACTCTCCTCTACCCTGAATGCAGCCCACCCTCAATGTCCAAACTTTGTGATCACACAGTTCCCCTGGGATCCAGAAGCTTCCTGTGGCCACCACAGTGTGGGCAAGAGTTGGGAAATGTTTCTATGGGAAACAATGATAAATCAACTGAAGGGCTGAAGTTCCCTGGGGAGGACAAAGGCACACAATCGGTGGAAAAGCAGTATGGTGCCCACCTCCTCGTCTTGGAACTTTTTGAGGGGGAGCAACCCAGAGGGTGCTGGAGCCCAGTGGTGCTTTCTCTTGAGACCTGATATGCTGAGGGACATCTTTAATGTGACTGATTAATAGCTCTGTTATTTCTTTGAGAATATCTACTGGTGTGAAATAATTTTGCTTCTCTCCTATGTTGTGGATGACTGGTTCACTTTATGATTGGACTTACATTAGTTGAGGTATGCAAAACAAGGACTTATTGAAAAGGTTACCGCAAATCCCCTTTGTTAGTGATAGCATGAGAAAGAGTGGTTCTGCCACATGTTAGATAGTGGTTGGACACTAGACTAGAAAACAGAGAACTTTGAATCTTATTCCCTTCTCAAAATGAATTTATTGTGTGATTTTCAGTGTGACAAAGTTTCAGGACCTCTGTCTTTCAATTTCCTCATCCACAGAAGAAGATCATGACTGTTCCATCTAACATGTAAGATAGATAGGATGATGAAATCAGATTATACTGTATATGAGATAGTATTTGAAAAAATATTATTATATAACTATAAACAGCTATGAGTAACAATAGTGACAAGTAGTGCTTTTATCATTTAACTGTGTTTTATATTTCTTTATTTTTTAGTTGACATTTTTACCTACTGGGTAAGCCACCAATTGCCCACATATAAGTAGTGCTAATGTGTTTTATGATTTAATGCCTTCTGTGTCTGATTCATCTTAATAAATGACAAAGCATCTAGCTCAGTGTCCAACACATAGTAAAGTATTGAATATATATTTGAATAAATTGTGTAAGTATACTTACAGGGTATAGCATATCAGAATCAAGCTCTTTCAAGGCTGTCATATCTTTGCAAATGCTTATTTTTAATATTTTAGCTTGCAATCTGCACTTTGCCTTCAGAAAATTATCTTATTAAACCAAAATATTAACATGAGGTTATAAATTGTTCATATTTTGGTTGTAAAATAAAAAATACTTAAGCGAGTAAGGTTTGAGACAACCTGTCACACCTGATATCCCTGTAGAATAAAGATTAGGGGAGAAAAAAACCAACCTAGAAGCCAAGATAAAAGTATATGTCTATGTGTATGTCTGTATATTTTGCCAGTAACACATATAACTCTGATGTCTTATGTTCAGAAAAAATTTACTGAGCTAGCTCTAGAAGTGTTAGTTATTAGATTTTTTTGTTTATTTCCTGACTTTATCCAAATTGTAAAATTTGAGGGGAAAATGATTATCATTAGTATTTGTATTTTGGATTTTGTCGAGTGGGAGACTTGTAGTGCTTACTTTAAGGACTTGGAGTGTATTTTTTTTTTTGGTTCTGAATTTTTTCATAATTTATATAAGGGCTGGATAAATACTCAGATTCTATAAAAAGATATTTTAAAAATATGCTTATTATAAGCCCAAGGTCATAGAATTATTTTAATGATTTTTATTTTTAGAGTTTCTGGTATATGATTTAAGTGAACCTACTAACATTTTTATTAATAATTAGATTAAAATATCCAGTTAGAAATGTAAATGGATTCAATCATTGTGGAAGAAAGAGAGCCCCTTTAATAAGTTCTAATTGGATTATTTCTTATTTTCATTCTTTAATATAACAATTTAAAATTTAGAGTAAAAATCTCCTGTAGTAGGTGGTCAATTTGTTTTATGGCATGAATCTCTGCCATAAGTGAGGAAATATCATTAAAAACATTGTCAAATTGAGCTTAAAAGTGCTAGTTTTTCTTCTGTTTTTGTTATATTACCAAGTTGCATACTTTTAGAAAAAGCCCAATGTAAGAAGCGCTACTAAAAAGAAAGAGACAAAACCTTTTAATAGTGTTGGTTGAATTCCCCATTCTAATTTAAATCAGTGAAAAAAATGCTTACTCTAAGTCAATTTTTCTGATACATAATTGGTTAGTGAAGAGATTAAATTATGAATGTCACATTTAATTTAAAACTAAAGAGAGAAAAAGCATTATCACAGAGAATATGCTCTTCTGTGAATGTCAAGTGCAACTTGTTGAAGGTCTTTTGAAAAACAAGAAGGAAAGTCCTTGTTGCCCATAAGTTATGCATGCTTAGAGTACCTACCGGTTTGGAATACGGATGCTAAAGTCTACTTTTGATTATCACTGTTTTTAATGGTAGTTGACTATTGGAATCACCCTGCCTGTACTTTCCACTGGAAGGGAATGAGCCTGTGCTTATAAAACAGAATGGATCCAAAGACTCTTAAAATCTGTGTAGAAAATAGTACTTTGCCTAGGAAGTTGGGTTTCACATTCTGTGATTCAGTATTTGTTGGTAACCTATTAGGAGTTTCTAGAGAGCCCTTTTCTCTCCTTTGTGTTCCATTGTTCTTCTCAAATATTGGTTTCCCTTAACAAACAAATATCTTTTGTTAGCATGATGCTGTGTAACTGAGAACGTTGCCAAACGTTAGCCTGCTCATTTCTGTTCATTTCTTGGCCTTTCATGTAAGGTTGTTGAGAGGGTTAACAGGGTTAATTCACGTAAACTTCTTCCACAGTTCCTGACACATAGTCATCAGTATGTTGGGCAGGCGATAAGTACATTTCCATTAGATATATCAGGGGAATGAGTAACACAGAAATATTTATTTCCTTAGTACAAAGACATTATTGGGCTCGTACAGAGACATTGAGTTATACATTTGGGCCATTCTTGCTCCCTTCTGTACTGTTCAGTTGGCCTGTCATTCACACTATCTCCAAACCTAAAAGTCCTCTACCCACCAGTGTAGTTAGGCAGTGGTGCTTGGCAATTAGGGGGAAAAAAATCTAGAAAAATGAAAAAAATGCAAATATTATAATATCATGAGAATGAATATGAAAGATGTGGCTTGAGATTTTAAAACTAGAAGAGTGAATAATTTTTATCAGTATTGTTAAAAGAATTAATATGTTATTCCAGCATTTATTACATACTGTTATCAACATTTTACTTCTTTACTATAACAAAATTTAAAGTGATATGGTGAGAATGGAATGAGTTCCTGGCAATTTAAAAGGCTCATTGGATATAATGAATTCATAATGTTGCCAGTGCTGTAGAAGTAGTTTACCCTCCCATCAGTGGAACTCCATTTGCCTTCAGTGAGTGTGCTGGATAACATTTTCAAATGTACTAAATAAAATATTAACATAGGGCTATAGTTGGGACAATTGGCTTAGTTCTACTTTATACTAGCACTGGTATGGAATGTTTCTTTCAGGAGACAAACATTATAACATTTTTATCTGCAGAGAGAAGAGCTTAATTTGCCAAATGCACCATAGAGAATATTTAAGCAAAATGTTTAGTTGCTTTATATAGCTTACCATTCCATCTGTTTGGTAATTTTAATAAAAAAACCCCACAATTTAAGCACACCATTGTTAAACATTATTTTCCTTTTTCAATTTGTTCATTTAGCCAGGAAAGCATGTTTTAGTAATTTTACTCATTCTCAAGCTTTACCCTCAGGTCATGGATGGGGTTAGCATAGGTTAGAGCTGCTTTTATTATTTGCAAGACTTGAACGATAATGGCTTTATTAGTAATTCTCGTAAACCATCATATTTAATGCTAATTCTTTTTAAAGTAAAAGTTTGTTATGAGGCCAGAAGGTACAGGGATATACCGTTTTGGAGACAGAAGTAGGAAAAATCTCTCTATTTAAATGTGTAATATATATGGGACAAACTCATGAGTTTCATATTCATTTTACTTTCAAAAATCAGATTCTTACATTTATAAATGTTTCCTTTTGTTAACTATTTAATTTTTGAGAGTGGATTGATTTCATTTTCAGTGTTATCTGCTACCTGGCTTGCCTAAAAAATTCAAAGATAGTTATGGCCCCCTTGTGGTCAAATGGTGTAAAGTTATCAAGATGGAAAAAAACTATACTTTTTCTAAAACAGTGTTCTTGAAAATTCCAAGGCTATGGCTTAAAAATCATAAAACAGTCTGATAGATAATAAAGATATCAGTTGATTATTTAATCAACCTAAAGTCAAACATCCAATTTTTATGTAAATAGATAACTGTTCAGACTTAATGTGAATAATGTCTAAATAATTACATTCCTCACCCTACCCTCTGACATTTTACTTTAGATGTATTAGCAAGGTAGTAAAAAAAGTATGTTTTTTATGATGCTGAATCCTAATTATAAATAATCTAATACTTAAAACCTATAAAGATAGGAAGATGTGAAACAGCATCTTTTATGTATGTGTTTTTGGTAGTTAAGTCCTAACATTTTTATTAAAATTATTATCTAGTTTCTCACATAATTCATTTTGCTTCCTCTTAGGTGAAGCATCTTGAATCATTTTAGAGAAACTAACATTAATGAAGTAAATTTTTAAAGGTTTTTCTTCTTTGTTCAGTGTTTTATGTTCTATATAAGAAACAAGTGGATATTAGGAAGTATATATATGAATATATTTTAATAATTTATAATATAAATAAATAATTGCTCTTGTCACAGTTATAACACTTTAAATTATTTATACTGAAAAATTTTGAATTTGAGGGTTTGTATTCTACCTATGGAAACATTATATACTTAGAAAAAATCAGGATTTTGGCCAATTTCTCTCTAAAATAGCATGCAAAAAATTATATAAGATTGTTTTATGTATAAATCTTTCGATCTTTTAAAATATGAAAACAGGTGGTAGTGAAATAAGCAGGAATAAATCCTGTTATGCAAATATAACTACTATCTGTGAGTTGTTTTAGTGAAACAATCTTTTCAGTTTTGATGTGGTTGTAAGAGTGGAAAAGAAAAAAGGTCTTATATGTGCTGATAGGTATTCAAAGCCTGTCCCAACCAGTGCCAATTTGATATTACTATTTTTGTCAGGTCCACTCTACTTGATCTCATGGGATAAATTTCTATCTTCAGGGAAGAAATGGAAAAGCTAGCAGAAATTAAATGAATACTTCAATAAAGGTCACAAAGAATTTATCAGAGCTTTGCTAGATTAAAAAATATCTGTGAAGGCAAAACTAATCTCTGGTGTTAGGAGCATGAGGGACGTTTCTGGAATACTGGTAATTTCTGTGTTTCGATGTGAGTGCATCATATGAAAACGTTTACCTTGTTAAAATTTATTATTTATATACTTTTTTGTATATATATTATTTTTCAGCAATAAATGAATGAAAAAGAAAAATAATATTTGTGAACACTTGTAGAATGTTATAGAAATGTTCATGTGAAAATACTGATATGTCAAGAATGAATTAATATTCTTTGAAATACAGTTTTATGTAGAAATCACTCTAAAATACTTTATAATTCTTTAATGAAATAAGTTTTATGAAGTATTTCTTCTATATAATTAACCCAAAGTCAGGGAAAAGAAAGCTGTCTTCCAAATGATCAATTAATTGCTTTCATGTCATGAGAAGTTTGCTAGCTGATTTTAAATGTTTGAATATTTATTTAGAATGTTGTAGTAGGAGCAACCCGAACTGCGTTTTACTGTGAATCTGTGTGACCTCAAGCAAGTCCTAATATTAGATTCCGAATTTATAAAAATGGGGGCAATTATTATATTCTTTGCAGTATTAAATTAGATGACACATGAGAAAGTCGATAGCACAAAGTATGCACATAATATATTTTTAATAAAAATTAGCTTTTTCAAAGCCTTTTCCCCAGTGGAGATCTTACCTTAATCTACTATTAAAAATGGATGGATTTGCTGGCAATACCAAAAAGTGAACATTTGTTGCTTTAAAGTATCCATCATTTTATTAAAGCATTAGCCAGATGAATCTATAATTTATACATGGTGTTTATCAATGTGATATAGGGAATGAGCTACATAAAGGTAGTATCCTCTTTAGGGTGATATTTGGTTTTTAATTTTAGTATTCTATTTAAATTTGTATAATTAGAAAAAATTATTTTGGAATAATTATTTGGGAATAATAAAAAAACAATATATGCCAATTCTTTGGCATTATATTCCTGAGTATATATTTTCAGAAAATAAAAGTAGGAAAAATAGTAAAAAGCCACAAAGATGGAATAGTAAAAATCTATCTGTAGTCTAAATGTCACACAATAATAGAATAGTTAGAATTATAATTTATTCAGTGGGTAGAGTATTATATAATTTAAAACCTAATATTATGAAGACTTTGTTACAATATGGACAGTGATTCATGTGGAAAAGTAAAATTTAAAAAGACTATGACATACCATGACTTCAATGGTGATACCATGGTTCCCATTATTTATTATAATTATATATCTGAAAAAAGACTACCCATGAATTAGGAAAAAAATATAAACATTTCTTGAGCTACAGTGTGGGAATTTTGGGTGATAACGTTCCTTTAATGTTGTTACAATTTTGTTCTTTCCACTTGGGCTGGATGAGATGGAGAGTACATAATAAATGTAAGAACATTTCCTTTTGATTAGACCTAGGACATTTTTCCTCTCAGACTGATTGCTGTTTACAATACAGTGTGATTTATTTGGTGGAAATATATAAAAATTTTACAAAATTGAGGTGCTTTGCCGTGGAGCTCTGTGTTTGCTTCTTTTCCAAAATGTACCTTTAAAGTTTGACCTAAACATCTCCTAAAAAATGTAAAAGTGAAATGTCAGTTACTCAACAAGCACAGTTAACATAGCAGCAAATATGAATATACTGAGGCCTCTGGAAGCTTCTGGGTTTGGTGGCTCATCTGTGTTTCCCATTGCTGCTCCTTGTGCCCTGCTCTGGTTATATTCATAATAGAGCAGCAGCTCTCTCCATCCCACCTTGGGGTTGGAGGACACTTATTCAAATGCATAGGTGAGCAGTCTGTGTTTCCAGGGCAGGTAAAATGTAAACATTTACTTTTTTTTCCTCTTCTGGTTCAAGGCCTTTCCAGCTTCCCACAGAGGGCAGCTGAGGGCAGGTTCCTGGAGCTGAGCTCTAGGGCCAGGAAGGCTGATTTAATGAATTTTATCAAGTGTCCCACCACCTCATTAAAAGAACATTTCAAGAGGAACATTTGCTGACATGGCTTTTCGAGGATTCATTTATTCCGCAAACATTTAGCCAGAGACTTCCAAGTACCAGAGGTACAGATGTGAGACTATAAAGATGAATTTGACCTGGTACCTGCCTCGAGCAGCTTATATAAAGGAGAAGTTTGTCCTGCTTAGTTCAAGCCTTCCTAAAATGCAAGCTGCTGCTTTCTCTTTTTATACTACATAAAAAGAAAGCCAATGATGCTTTTATTATACTGAGGTGTGTATGTGTGTGTGTGTGTGTATATATTTCCAGTAGATGTAAATTACATTTTACATAAGCTAGTCTGTATATTTCTAGAAGTAATAAAAATGGCATAATATCTGCACTGTGTGTGTGTGTGTGTGTGTGTGTGTTTGTAGAATAAAAAATTTTAATACAAGCTTTTAAAATAGCATTACCAGGAAAGAAAATACAAGATTTAGGCTGCACCTATTTGGCCACTAAATTCTTTCTTTAGTTTTAGTTGAGCACCAATACATGATTCCCATGACTTTTTTAAAAAAGAAAGAATAATTTTTGTAGCCATCAAAGTGAAACATGTATACACTATGATTCTGCAATTCCACTTTTAAGATACATTTCCAGCAGAAATATGTAAATTGCCAAAAGACATGCACTAGAATGTTCATAGCATCATTATTTTTAATGGCCCCTAGAAACAACTCGATGTCCATCAATGGTAAAATCTGCATTTTGTGTGTGCACTGGACTATCACAGGACAATGAGAACACATCCTTACTAGGAAAAAACTGAAACATAGTATCAAGTGAAAGAAGCTACATACCAAATGTCCCCACTTCTCTCTGATTCCATTTCAATAAAGTATGAAGCCGTCCAGACTACTCTGTGGTGTCAGAAGTCGGCACAGTGGTCACCTCTTTGGGGAAGGCTGCAATGTCTGGAAGGGAGCACAAAGGAGGGTTTCCAGTTACATCCTGTTTCTTTAGCTGCGTGCTAATTTCACAAGTGTGTTTAGTTTGTGAAAACTCACCAAGTTTTACACTTAACATGATACACACTTTTCTGTAGGTATATTATACTTCAATACAGTGTTTAAAATTAACAGTTAAATTCAGTGAATAGAGGAAAAAGTATAACAGGAAATGGAGCTGTGCTTGTAAAAAACATGCTCCTCATTCACCTAAATTTTTGTGGCTATTATAAATAAAGACTACGTCAGTTAGAACAAACTGAGGTGATTTATTCAAAGCTTTCCCTAGCAGCCGTAATCACTTGCATTTGGCAGAGACTCAGAGTCGAGCAGGGGAGTGGGAACATTTTATAGCAAAGAAAAAAAAAAGGGGGAGAGAAAGGCTTTAGGTGTGTTCTAATTGGAGATTGTTGGCATGAGAAGCTGGAGGTGAACTAGCTAGAAGGGGGACACCACATGTGATTGGTTTGGGAAGTGTAATTGGCTTTCTCTGTTGTCTTGAGTTAGAAGCTGGGGTGAAAAAAGAAGTTGGTGGTCTCTGATCGTGTTCTAACTGTTCTGTGTAAATTACTGCAGAGGTTGTGTTCTGTCTTCCTAGGTTGGTTTCTTCATAGACTGTGGGTCAGTTTGATAGGGTTTGGATGTTTGGCCCCTCCAAATCTCGTGTTTAAATTTGACCCCCGGTGTTGAATGTGAGGCCTGTGGGAGGTGTTTGGGTCATGAGGGCAGGTCCCACACAAATGGCTTGGTGCCCTCCCGGCGATAATAAGTGAGTTCTCACTCTGTTAGTTCCTGTGAGAATTGGTTGTTCAGAAGAGCCTGGCACTTACTACCTCACAGTTTCCATAGGTCAGGAATCGAGTGTGACCTGGTTGGGTCTTCTGCTTAGGATCACCACCAGGCAGCATCTTACCATTTTATTTGAGGTTTGGGTCTTCTAAGCTCATGGGTTGTTGGCAGAATTCATTTGTATACAGCCAGAAAGCTCATAGTGGCTTATTTCTGAAAAGTCAGTAGTAGGAGAAAGTCTCTGCTACTTCCGGTTTCTGACTACCAGACCCTGTTTTAAAGCACTCATAGGATTAGGTCAGGCCCACCCCAGATAATCTCCTTTTTTATTAACTAAGAATCAACTGATTAGGGACGTTAATTACATCTGCAAAAACCCCTTCATCTTTGCCCTGTAATGTAACATGAGCAATATCCATCATATTCATTGGCTCTACCCATACTCTAGGGGAGGAGATTATATAGGACAGGTACACCAGAGGTTGGAAATCTTGGGGTCCATTATAGAATTCTGCCTTCCACAGGCCTGACCTCTTTTAGAGGCAAAAAATCTGACTTAAATTGAGATGAGGCTATATAAAAAGCCTTTATTTATCCCGCTTACTATGAATATTCACTGTAGTAATAATGTGTTTGAGTACTGGGTAATGGGAGTGTTAGTATAATATACAGAATATTCACCATAGTTTCTTTCTCAAATTAAAAATATTCCAAATTCTATATTCTCTGGCTTCAAGGTTTCAAATGAAGGTTTGTAGACCTGGAATAAGTAGCAGAGCAGAAGCAGGTTTAATGAAGTCCAGAGTAATGGCTCTTAACCAGTAGGCTATACTGCTATCAAGTGACATTTTTATTAAGATATATTATTAGTCTAGTGAATTTTCCTTCTGCATTCTAGGGACATGTTTATCCAAAGAACCCAAACTAGTCACTGTTATTGATAGGTCTGTAATTTCAGAGTGGAAGAGATTTTAATAGCTTGCTAAACCAATCAGCAATCTGATACATGACTCTTATTTCATCTTCTCAGGGCTTAAAACCTATACTACAGCCTTGCCCCAAATCAATACCAAATTCTCAACTTTGTCATTTATACAATTTATTTTCTTTTCCTTTAAGAAGATCAGTTGTATTATACTTGTGTATCTCGGCTCTTAAAACCCTTTTTCTGTACCCCGTGAGTCATTTAAGATAATAGCAATAGCTGATTCATTTTCAACTTCTCTCAGCCTGTGTCATGTTCTTCCAGGCTGAGATTCCTGAACTCATTTGGAATGAATAAATTTGCTCTCATTTACATAGCGGGGAATGGATACTATTTTATTTTTTTTTACCTTTTGATATCCTAGAGTTTGTATTGACCTCTGTAATGACACCTTCCAGTTTTACTAATCTGTATCCAAGATCTTTAAAGAAGATATTTTAAATAATTAACATGACTTTGGAGAAGTAATCAGTACCAAGGTAGTATAAAATTGTTCACTGTCCTTGTGCAAATAAGAATTCTAGTATTTTCTGTATTTTATATAATGCAAAGGAAGAACCTTCTAAAACAGTTTTCGTACTACAAGCTAGACTGGACACAGTGCCTGAGTCAACTGATTTCTTTTTTTAGAAGGAAACGTTGAAAATATCTTGTATATAACAAAATATACAAACATATAATATAGCCTTTAATTGAAGGATGTAATAAAAGTAATCAGCCAAGATTCTTTCTAGGTCTAACATTATAGGATCAAGCTCTTCTGAATCCCATAGTATTTATTTCTTGTTCCTTTAAGATGTTAGTTGCTTTTTTCATCTATGGATCTGTTCTAATTTCTAATATAATGGATGGTTGAATGAGCTCCTTCCTCTTCTGTACTCAGGAAGCCTACTCCAATAGTTCTGTACTTCAATTGCTTTTTAATCGATTTCTCTGAAGAGCCAATATGCCAGCAGAATGACAAACTGTCTCAGAGCCTGCACACCTGTATGAGAAACTAAATCAGTTCTTCCCCCTCTCTAAAAAGGATAGGTAATAGGAAAAATATTCATCCCAGAAAGGAGGTCTAGGTCATAATTGCTTACCTCATCTAAAATGCAGCTTCCGTTCCATCTTTTTCTTGAAGGGTTGTTGTGAGGACAAATGAGAAAATATGTGGAATGCCTAGCAGAGTTGAGTCAGCCCTCAATAAATGGCGGCTGTAGAGCAGCAGAGTGGCTGTGGTTGTGTTGGTGGTGCATGGGGATCTGTTACTACATTTTCAAATCTATAAAAATCAATGAGTCTTCAGTTTAAGAAACTTACTTTGCCATAAATGAGATGGTTATTCACCTGTGTTTTGCAAAAGAGCTTTAAGAAGGGCTGACAACCTACTAAGCCAACTTAACAATTACCTAGGACACAATTTTTTAAAATGATTTTATATTTGGTATTTAAAAAATTAAAGTACAATTATGTTAGGTTTCCTAACATGGACTTTACCTTTTGTTTTTATTTTGAATAATGAATAGACTACTGTAATCTTTTATAGCATTTAGTTTTTCTACAGGCCTTAGTCCTACCCTAAGTCTACATTTGCATTAAAAACCATGATTAATATGCATTGATACTCAATTAAATGGATCATTGACACCCATTTTAGAAATTCTCTTACATCTGGCCAGGTGCTGTGGCTCGCACCAGTAATTCCAGCAATTTGAGAGGCTGAGGTGAGAGCATTGCCTGACGCCAGGAGTTCAAGGCCAGCCTGGGCAACATAGTGAGATCCTGTCTCTGCAAAAAAATAAGAAAAATTAGCTGGGATGGTGGTGTGCACCTGCAGTCCTAGCTGCTGAGGAGGCTGACACAGAAGGATTGCTTGAGCCCAGGAATTCATGACTGCAGCGAGCTATGATGGTGCCACTGCACTGCAGGTTGGACGACAGAGTGAGACCCGTCTGAAAAAAAAAATCCCTTATTTTAAAAGAGAACAAGAATCAGAAGCAATACCTCGCTTCCCTCAACAAGTTACTGAAACCAGCAATTTTGAGACTGCTCTCTAGCAGAGGGTGGATAGACATTCCTCTGTGTAGTAGGATGGTTGTGTCCCTAAAAGAAAAGGCTTGGTTTTATGTCTTACAAGCTTTTCTTCCATATAAAATTGGGTGTAGTCTGGGCAGGCCTATGATCCAGCACTTTGAGAGGCAAGGCGGGAGGACTGCCTGCGACCAGGAGTTTGAGATCAAGGTGGGCTACATAGGGAGCCATTGTCTCTACGAAAAAACAAACAACAAAAAATGTGTGTGTGTGTGTGTGTAAAATATAGAAATATCAACTATTCATACCAATTACATTGAATAGGCTTTTTCTCAATCTGTGTTTTGTCATGGATTGCCTTGAAAAATTGATATGATCTGGAACTTTTCCCAGCAAAATTAATATTAAATCTCTATATAAAATTTTGCATATAGTTTATAGAGATTGTGGAGTCTTGAATTCTATTCTGGTAGGTTGTTCAAGAATCTCAGATTTAACACCATGATTCAATGAACTTGAGTTGGAAGATTAATTATATTAAATGTCTATTGAAATACAAAGAATTTAAGCCATTCAGCTACTTCTGTCAGAGCAATAAACTTAGTTCTTAATACCCACTTTACCAATTTCTTTCCTTATTTCTTTGCTGCATCCAGAATGATTTAATTTCATAATCAGCAAAGCCTATAGTATGTATTCCTTATTAAATAAACACTTCTGTTCATTATTCATATTTGCATTTTCCCTGATATTCTATCATTTTAGTTTATTTTCTGTATTTCGACCTTTTCTCAACAAAGTAGTAAGATTACTTGGACAAACATTAGTATATAAATGAGAAAACACTTAGAAAAAATTAAGAGAGAAAGAATAATTGTTTATATAATTCTAAGTATCACCGTTATATCACTAAATAGTTGATTCATTTTTGGTCAATGGGATGAACTAATTAGGCATAAAATTTATGCCTCATTAGTGATCTAAATTTGTTTTCCAATAGTGGGACATTCCAACTTAGGTCTGAATTTCACATCCAAATAGGAGCAGAAATTTCGTCTGTCATTGCACATTTTAGCTTTGCAGAGGGGAAGACCCAGATGCCGTGTGGAGAGACATGTGGCCTGGGGACTAGTAAACAGCCACTACATGATTGATGAACAGAAGCAGTTCACACAGTTTCTGTTAAGACAGGGAGCTACATCTCCTCAGACCTATATGAACTATTAAATGTAGGCTGACTAAGAAATAGGTGCTGTCTTATTTCTTATCCTTCCTAACAAGATGGGGGGCGGTGCTCTTTGATTCGTAACAAATCATTTGACACATTGTAACAGCAGATCAAAATGATTTTATGAACCCTGCAAGAAAATGAATGTTATAAGGAGACCAGAGTATTTTAGTTGCAGAGGTATTTTTGGAAATTAATGTGTTGATTCATATGGACTCTGGAACCAGAATGCCTGAGTTCAATACCGGACTCTATCATTTACTGTGTTGGAATTAGTTACTTCACTTCGTTGAATCTCAGCTTTTTAAATTGCCAAATGGGTACTATGATTATACCTGTAAGTTACGTACGAAGACCAAATTAGTTAGCTCCTGGTTGTACAGTAAGTAAGCACTCAATAAATAGTAGCGATTTTTAGTTTTTAATTTGAGATAATGAAAAATGTTTTCCTATGATATTATAGTTGTACTGCATGCTACCTAGGGCTTTTAGGAATTCTTATCAACAATATATTCATTCATTCAGCAGATATCTTTGAGGGTCCACTATGCGCCAGACACTGCTGCAGGTCTGGGGCAAATAGCAGAGAGTGATGGGGGTGGGGCTGGGACAGGCAGTTAGGGTGGGCTGAGAAGGAAATACTTGAGCAGAGACGTGAATTAAAGTAAGAGAAGTGAAGGGAGGAGCCCTTCTTTAGTGGTTCTTTAGATGCGGCAAGGCTACGAGGCTGGAGCGTGCTTGGGATGTTCAAGGAACCACAAGGCGGCCGGTGAGTTAGTAGTAGGGATGTCATGTTGGGAGATGAAATTGGAGTGGAACATGGCGGCTTCATGTCAGCCCTAACAGGCCGGGGCGAGGGAAGCCATCAGGTGGTTTTAAGCAGGAGAGTGCCATATCCGATGTGCACTTTAAGAAGAATATAAATCAGAATGTGTGGAGATTGGGGTGACGAGTGTGAAATCAGGAAGGCCAGTTAGAAGATACTGCAGTGGTTTAAGTTAGAAATGATGGTGGTGTCTTAGACTAGTCAGAGGTTGTGGAAGAAGAAAAAAAAAAAGTTCTGATAATCTTCTGAACCGTGAGCTGGATGTTTGTCATGGATCCTCTCTGATCCATGCAATAGCCTTAAACAGGAAATACTATTACTCTTTAGAGGTACGATTTGCCTAAGGTCATGCACCTCATGTGCACGTATACCATTGTGCTCTCTGTGTTTCCTACTCTCTACAGCCAAAAGTGAAAGAGAAAAGAAAAATTACATGTGCATCAATTGCTTTGCTAAGCTAAGTAAACTTTTTTTTTTTCTTTTTTTAAAATAACAGATAGTTTCAACCCTAGTAGATTGCTTAGGGAAAAAGGTTGTAAAGCTGGCAGATTGGGAAGAATGGAAAACATTGTACAACACGTTTTGGAGTTTTTACGGTTTGGGATCCGATGCACTGAAAGAATGAAACTTTTGGAACAAGCTTAACAGCAATTTTGCAATAAAGCACTAGAAGCAAAGTACAAAAAGAAAAAACCTAACAACCAAAAATTCTGGAAAAAAACACGTTTCAATTTTAACTGGATGTTTATTCATTCATAGGTAACAATTATAATGATTTACTACCTACCATGTGATGGACACTGTATTAGATACTTGGAATAAAAAAATGAATGAGAGATGCTCCCTGCTCTCAAGACCTCAGCTTTATAATAAACAAACATAGCCTATATTGAAAGAAAAGAAAAAATATTCTATTAGAAAGTAGAAAGCAGTAAGCAGTTACGTGTCTTGAGGATGGCAGGGAAGTCATCAGAGAGGAGAAAGTATTTGTAATAGGTCACCTCTTCTATTACAATTTAAAAGTGTATTTGATCCATGGAGTAAAACAGCTTTCATTCTTCATTGGCTCCCAATACTCTTGGACCTAAAAACACTTTTCTGTGGCTCAAACTAAAAACGATGTTCTATCCTGAATCTTAGTATATTCTAACAGAATATAGAAAACTACATGACTATATTAACAGGTATATAGGACTGCAGTTACAAGTAAATATGTAATATATCTGTAGTCTTGGATAATTCTCTCTGACCACCCAGATCTCAACTGACCATGGATCATATCAGCCTCTGGTCATTAGTCTCTCAGAAATTTCTTCTAGAAGTCTCATTTCTGGCTGAGTACCATCAAATCTGCCATGCAGTAGTAATTGTCCTTGGCCCACCCACTTTCTGCCGTTTTCTCTTTGAATTGCATGTTTGGGCTGCTGCTTTGGATTCTGTGAGCAACAGGTCTATTCTGCTTCCTACCTCCCACAGAATCCTCATTTTGCTCTTTTTTTAAAATTTTGAGACAGGGTCTTGCTCTGTCATGTGGGCTAGAGTGCAGTCATCATGGCTCACTGTAACCTCAAACTCCTGGGCTCAAGCCATCCTTCTGCCTCAGCCTACCAAGTAGCTGGGACTACAGGTGCATACCAGCACACCCAGCTAATTTTTTTATTTTTTATTTTGTACAGATGGGGTTTTGCTATTGCCCAGGCTAATCTCAAATTCCTGGGCTCTAGTGATCCTCTGACTTCAGCCTCGCAGTCCCAAAGTGCTGGAACTATAGGCATGAGCCACCACGCTGGACCTCTTTTTGCTCATTTTTTAAACAATATTCTGCCATCACCTAAAGGAATGTGTCCTGCTTTTGAGTAAGGGATAGGGTTCCTCATATACTGTTAAAACTTTTGGCGTTATAGATAGATTAAAAAGAAGCACTTATTTTCATTTTTTTACAGCTGACAGGCCTTTCACCACTCAAAACTGCTCAGTTTTTCAGACTACAAGAGGTTTTGGATTTTTTTTTTTTTGATGCCAAACTCATCAAAACTCATCAAAAATTCATGGTTATTTACCTTAAAGAGCAACATTATAGAAAATATCATATAACTTGTCTTGAAGTCATTTGAATGTACTATCAGAATTTGAAGTAAACTATTATTTTTCTAACATTGAACTGATTTAACAACAATTTAACAACAGGGTGAAGCTGCCTTTCTCTAAGTGTGGAAATCCAAGGTTATGTCATAGCTCTGACAGGAATCTGAAGAATCCATTGCAGAGAAAGTGTTAGGAATGAATCTTCTGTGTAATATTCAGTCCTGAAGCATCATATTTATTTGATATGTGTATAATGCCGCTGTGTTTTAGAAATTGTCTCTATTAAAACACTCGAACAGATGGTTCTCAAAATGTGGTCCAGGGACATTTAGGAGTCCTCAAAACCCTTTCAGAGGGTCTACAAAGTACAACTCATGCATGAGTGTAAAAGATACACTCTATGTGTAAGATAGACCTATGTATTTTAATGTAAAAAAGAGTGAAAAGTTCATTGATAGGCTTTCAGTTTCTGTGTTTATACTAAATTTTTAAAAATTTTAAGAAACTTCTATTTCTTGAGTTTTAGTGTAGTATCACAAAAGATTATCCACAATTATCTATGAAGGCTATTAAAATGTTTGTTTTCAAACCACATATCTCTGCCACTCTTGTCATTTTTTAAAAACCTAGTTATTTTTCATTAAAATACATTGTAAATCATATAATGGTGCTGTTTTTTAAATGAATTAATAAATAGTAAATTATCAGCTTAATTTCTAATACAGTAAATATTAATAGATATAAATCATATACACAAAAGCTTTTTGGGGTTCTCAGTAATTTTTAGGATTGTGAATAAGTCATGAGTCCAAAACATCTAAGAAATGCTGGTGGAACAGAGTTGTCATCCATGACCTAAAGATGTACATTGACTTCAACCAAACACAGTAAAAATCCATCTAAAGCCAGGCAGCTAATTTTTTGAAGTAGATTTACATAGATATATGAATACAAAATCTGCATCTTGTGGATTTTTAAAAATAATTACTGTCATTTTATTGATTTCTATCAGACTTGCATAATGAAGTTCTCAAAAGTATTTTACTTTCAGATTCTTCTTTGTATTGATCGACAACAGATGCCTGAAATATTTCCTAGATGTTAATAGATATTGACAAGCTTAAAGGTATGCTGCGTGCCCTCTCTTGAGAAATGAAAAAAAGTATCACTACTCCTAATCTTCTGCAAGCTTCTTATTAATGACTGTGACTTCTGCTGTTGTCAAAAGCCATGCTTTCTATTTTTAAAGAACAAATCAATCGAATTAACAAACCTAATATGATCTGTATATCATGAGAAAGAAAAATGATTTCATAAAGATTCTAAATATAAAAGCCAATGGCAACCTGTAGACCTTTTTCTACATCTAAAATATTTTTCATGAATATTATTTGGTTGGTTCCTTTAACTATTGATATTTAAATGTTCTCATCAAAATAAGATAAAATTGAATTGTAAAGCATAGATTAGAAGTTTAGTTAGATACTTCATAACTAAAATGTAGTTGGCATTTAAGATAAAGCATGCAGTTTTTATTTAAGCATGCATAGATTTAAAGTGACTATGTTAACTTTTCTGACAGTTTTCTGGTTTATAAAAATTTTCAGAAAGCTGAAAATAGGTCTTTGTTATTCAAAGAAAATGACACTGCTTTGAAAATATTCCTAAAATGATTAAAACATGACTTAATGCCACCTACACTGTTGCCTACAATTCTTTGTTTAAAAATAAATAAAATAGATAGTGGATAGTCTTTTAATTGTTTTTATATATATATACACACACAAATACACACACACATAAATATAAACAGAGTCTCACTCTGTTGCCCCAGTTGGAATGCAATGGCATTATCATAGCTCACTGCAACCACAAACTCCTGGGCTTAAACAGTCCTCCTGCCTCTGCCTCCCAAAATGCTGGGATTACAGGTGTGAGCCAAAGCACCCGGCCTAATTGTTATATATTAAACATCACAAGTAAACAGCAAAAAATATTGAAAGGCTTAAAGCTTACAACTCTTTGTTAATATTGAAAACAGAATTGTAGAGGTGAAAAGGATCACGATGCCTTCATTTAAGATATGAAAAAAATTTTAAAAAATTATATATAGAATCAAGTATGCTAATTTCTAAGTTTAAAAAATATATAAAAATTGTTGAAGTATGCTAAATTGTTTACGATTGTCAATAATAAAAACTGTCCAATTATTTTTTGCTCAATTACAAAGATTTGACCTGTGCTACTTTTATCTATATGAATATAGATGGTACAGGTCTCCTGTGAGACTTTGCAATCTCAAATACTTGTAATACTGTTTAGACAAGTATTTATTAGGCAACTGCCTCATTCCTTAGGCTATGTCATTGTACAAGTGAATACATTTTAATAGCATCTTTTTGGTAAATGTTTATAATTTAAAATTAATATTTACATCACAGAATAGAGAGAAAAAGCTGCCCTGAAAAGGAGGCTCCCATGAAGGCCATTTAGGCAAAACTTAGCTCCCCTGCTCTGTTCCCTTACCTGTAGCCTAATTTCTTCATTTTGATGCTGTAGACATATTTTTAAAAAGTATTAATAATCCAAAATATGTAAGTATTCAAGATTTTAATTGGCTCATGGCATAACTTAAACTATGTGGAATGCCTGAAATTTCTTGAGAAAACAAATCACGTTCTATCAGAAGGCAGTGTACGTATGAGACTGAGGGACATGTGAGTCAATTCCTCAGCTGCTAGAGAGAAAAGAAATTTTACGTTGGTATTAGATCACTCTTCTTTGGTCCATTGTTCCTTCCTGGTAATTAATAAATCCCTAACTAAAAAAACAAAAGAAATCTATAAATGTACAGTGTAGAAAAATTCTATGCTTCTATTTTATAGTAAAACACCATTATTTTTCCAGGAATTATTATCAAGTAGAAAATGATCCAGAATACAGTCTGCAAATGACGTTGCTATTTACTAGAGAAGCAGTATTTTCAGGCTTAGTAGTTCTAGGTCTGAAGGAAAACTATCTCGATTTATTCTAGGCTCAAGACTTACTAGTTGTCTGAACTTGAATAAGAGAGTGAACCTCCTTATGCATTTGTTTCCTTATATCTTAAATGAGGATAAAAATAGTACCTATCTGAAAGGTTGTCCTGGGAATTAAATAATGTAGTCTTGGTGAAGCCCTAGCATAGTGTCTCCACATTAAAAAAATTCAATACGTGTTAGGTTTGGTTGATGATGATGAAGGCAACAACAATGATGAAAGAACTGAAAAGTAGTTTTCAAAATGAAGGATTAGTGATATTTTGACCCTTGAACCTATTCTGATATTTAATAACTTTACACTTATATTTCCATTTATTTTGTTTTAAATTAATAAGATAGGCCTGTGTTTATTATGATAATAAAAATAATATATTTTTACGAAACCTCACCATGAATATTGGTAGAGTTTGAGTTTGGGGCAACAATATAATAATTGCAGTAAAACTATTGAAATTATAGTTCTACCTGACATGACATTTCCTGCCACTGTTTCATTTTAAAATAATTTTTTAGTTGATTTTGGAAAGATATTGAATTTATATGAACCTGGATATGAGATTTCTTTGTGTGAAAGACAGTCTTTTTCCTGATATTGAAAAAATAAGGCAGAATGTTGTACACATTAGAATAACATGAAGTAAAAATCTTGATTTCTGTTTATTCTGACTGGCTTCCTCTTTTATTTATTCCTTATAGCTTTACTATCATACTATCATACTGTCATCCTGTGTGTGTGTGTGACTTACAATGAATTCAAGGTATATTTATTATTTTAAGGGTCCAGAAAAAGATGCTTAAGAGGAACAAATTAAGAAATCACTACTCATAAACTAGGCCGGACAGAAAGATTGTATCAGTAAAAAGACCCTGAGCTTCTGTCATTAATGGAGATAGTAAAGGCATTATGAAGAGAAAGGGAATAGCTCTTTATAAAGTACATAGCCATAAGATAATCTCCACTGGTTTGACATAAAAAGAATATCATATGGTCTAATTAAAAATGTATTCATCACCATCTTTGTAGTTTATTAGTTGCTTATTTATAGAGGTTTGTTTGCTATCTAGGACATCTTTTCTACTTTTGGATTCATTGTGCTCTAGCTACTTGATTTTGCTAGGAGTCTCTGGTCATTTGATAGACATATTTGACAAAATGAAACCATTCTTAGGAATAAACTGCCTTACTGTTGTGATGCTTTAAGCTCCAGAATACTTCACGGAAGGAAGAATAAATCAGCAGTTTGATTTTTAGAAAAGGAAAGTTTGGAATATTTATAATAAAATATTGCATGAATATGTAGCAAACCAAATTGATTTTGATAAACTGCTTCATATTCTACTGTTATTATTACTCTGTCTAGAAAGATTTGCTTTGTGTGGTGAGAAATTTAAACAACATAGGAATATTTGGAAACAAAAAGGAGAGTGAATATCAGGGAGTGGAAAGGAAAAGAGAAGCTACCTACTACCTTTAAAATATGCTGGAACAGGAATTCAATACAGCGTTGCTTTACAAAGACATGCCTTTGTTCAAGACATGAAACTAGTTTGCCAGTCTCTGTTTGGCAGGCTCTCACTTCTGATTTCCTCATGACCTCTCCATTGGGTTGTTTTAGACTTGGGAATTTCTCCTCAAATTGATGCTGAACTGACATACCATATGTGAAAAATTATTTCTACCCAGAGTTCATTTGAGATGCGCTTTTTTCCATACATTTGATTGTTTCCTAGTCTCTACATAAAGAAAGAAGAGTCATAGTTTTATACTTAGACAATGTGGCCAAGGAATCTGTGATAAAGTGAAAAGTGAATTAAGCAGAAAGATCTCTATTTGAGGCAAAATGATTTTTGACCAGTTAAAATTATTTTCTAAGGCACAATTAAGATTTATCGTGTGTCATTTTGTTTTTGTCTAATTGAATTGGGCAATAGGAAATGTTTATTTTGCCCAGAATTTGATATGGCATATCAGAGTAAATGCATCTGATTATAAAAACAAGATGCAAAAATTGTAGCAGAACTAATTAGAAAAACATTCTTTTTTCGGTGAAATAAATTAAGAATTTTAGTGCTTTGAGAAAATGATTACTATGAAAGTAATTTTGGCATAAAAGAAGAAATGATGGTTAAGAAAATACGATGCAATTAAAAGACTAGGGCATTAGGTTTTAAAGAAGTACTAATTAAAAATTAAATGCCTACTATATCAGGGTATAATAAATAAATGAAAAAGTATAGCATGAAAAAGTTATAAAAGAACTCATACATGAATTACACTAGAACTTAATTATATTATCAGATAATATTTATTGCTAAATCATGTTTCAAGTTTCTGAAAAATATTGCATTTATTTTCATGGAATGTGAAATGTAAATTCAGAGACTCAGGTTCTTGATGTATTTGTAGTGAAAGGATCAGATCTCCTGCTCGCTATTACTGTTCTGATACATAGCTAACTGCTTTTATAAAACCTTTTTCAAATTAATTGTTCTTTGGAACGCTGACGTAAATGATATTTCTTTTTGTTAACATTTCCCCCAAAGGAAGAGACTATTGATAAAGCTGAAATGATATATGCTATCATTTAGATTGCTTTAAAATAGTTAAACCCTTTGGAGGTTTATAAATGCTTTTAGGTCTCAAGGGTGTTATGTGGAAATTAAAGAGTTAATTGATTTTCTTGATACTTAATTTGCTCCACGGAGTAATTTGGATTTATTGTAAACTGAATTCATTGTTTGTACAAAGATTTTCTGCTATCATTTATACTGCTTTTCATTTTAAATGGATGTGTCAACTACGGCCATTATTATATGTTATGGAATATTTTCTCTGATTTTCGATGATACAGTTTCGTTGAAGACTTTCATAACTTCCAGGTTGAGTACTGTGTGCTGTGTTGCGCCACTCAGAACTCCTTGAGGATTGAGGCCATTATGCTCCCAGTGGCTGGGAGTGTTGACACTTGATGGCCTTTGGCCAAAAAAAGCCACCTTATCGAAGGTCTTGCCTCCTCCCTGAGGGGAACCTGCATCCAATGACTGGTTACTGAGAGGGTATGATACAGAGTGAAAGAGGCGTCTTATCCATTGAACTTTATTATAAACAGAAGAGCATTATTTCACCAACTTAGGATGGGTGATAACGAATTAGGGAGGCTTTCTCAGAAGCGATAGGTAAGTTTACTTTTCAAATGTGAGTAGGAAGTATTCTGGTGTTGCAATGAACTGAATGGTTATGTCCCTGCAAAATTCATATGTTGAAATCCTAACCCACCAAGGTGATGGTGTTAGAAGGTGGGGCCTTTGGGATTTGATTAGGTCATGAAGGTAGAGCCCTCATCATTGGGATTTGTACTCTTATAAAAAAGACCCCGAAGATCTAGCTAGTCCCTTTCACCATGTAGGAACACAACACAGAGGTACCATCTGTGAACCAGAAAACAGGCCCTCACGAGACAGAGTCTGCTAGCACCTTGACCTTGGACTTCCCATTCTCCAGGACTATGATAAATAAATTTCTGTTGCTTAAAAGCTACACAGTTTATGGTATTTTGTTATAACTGCCTGAGCAGAAGCAGACAGGTGGAGAAGGGGTGAGCGGGGCATTACAGGTACACAGAACAGCAGAGGATATTTTGAAGTTTAAAAGAAAAATGGCTGAATTCCCACGTGACAAGTCAGCAAGTACAAGTAGTGAATGACAAAAGATGAGAACAGAAAAATAGATAGTGGCCAGAAAATTGAAATTCTTCCCTGGTGGTCTGGTGGCTAGGATTCGACGCTTTTAGAAAATTGAAATTCTCACATGTCAACATAGGGAAAGTATACTTTTCCTATAAGCAGGAGAGTAACATGATCAAATTTGTATTTTAGATGTGTTTTCCTCTATAATTTTAACTGAAAGCAAGTTTGATTGAAAACAGATTTTACTTAGGTTTTCGGTTTTTTAGTGAGCTTGTATTTCAAATCTACTAGGTAATTAGGAGTGAGAAAAATATACCTTTATAGACGTACAAACAGTTGAGGAAGGGGAGCTGAGTTTCTTCTGTATTGTTTAGAGCTGTACTGACCTGGCACTGCCCCTAGGTATATCAGCTTCATGCATACACCCGAGGGATCCTATACTCTGCCAGCCTAAACGAGATTGGCTCCTCAAGAGGGTGTCTCTCTTTGTATGTGTAATATTTTTTAAGAGAACTATTTGCACTTTATCATGCTATATATTTGTATTCTAGAAATTCAGTCTAGAATATTGTTTAAGAACTAGGATATTATACTCAGATTTCTTGTTTTAAATATCAAACATTATCTTCATCTTCATTTATGGGGATGATAATGACACATTAGAAAAGGGTAATTTAGTCCCATGGGATATAAACAAAAATGTTTCAATAAAAAAAAAAATCAGATTGGTAACTTTGAATTGTGCCAATTCAGACAAAGTTTAGAGGCCCAGTGGTTTCAATCCTGACTGAATCCAGTCATCAGAACGTTGGCTCTGCTATTATCTATGAAGGCATTATTCCCTGGTGGAATTTTCCCTTGTTGAATAAAAGATGGAACACAGCAATTCTAGGCATATGTTCTACAAATTTGTCAATTGCAGGGAAAAAATGGTGTGCCTCTTGTCCAATGGTTCAGAATAAGTCTTGGATTGAATCTTACCGTCGCTCCTTGTACAATTGCCAGATAAAATTCAGTGTAGCACTTATATTTGAATTTCAGATAAACAATCATTTTTAAAAGTGTAAGTCATTGTATATCTGAAATTCAAATTGAAGTAGGTATCTTATATTTTTATTTGCTAGATCTGGCAACTCTTCTTGGGGCCCTTGTCTATTCTTGTACTCATCATTCTGGTCAGGATAATGGAGTGTTTGACTAGTCCTGGTTATATGCCTTATTAACTAAATCTTCTTGCCCGCAAAGCAAATCAATTGAGAAAGAGATTTCTAGAAGGAGCCTCACAACAAAAATCGAGGTGCTATTATAAAAGATGCTATACAGACAGAAAACAAAAATATAAACAAAAATGTTTTATGCGAATAGTATCTATATAATAGAACTTCTGTGACAATTACATCATATGGGAAAATTGTTTTAAAGCTGTTCAAGTGCCTGGCACACAAAAACTTTAGTAATTTTTTGCTACTATACATACTATTACTGTTCTAATCCATAGTATTTACCCCATTTGTTAAGCAAACATGTATTCTATATAATTTCACGATTTTTCTGTTTTCAAATTTTAATAGGGAAAAAAACAATAGGAGAATGGTGAGGTAATTCTTCTGTTAAATAACTTTGGGCATTAGACTCTCCCCCCTCCCCCCACCTATTCCTAGGGACAGAGAGAAATTACTAGCTCTGAGGATATGAACATTTTGAAATTCCTTAATGTTTATGCTGAACTAGCAGTCATAGTTCTGCAGAAATCCAAGTTCCAAACCAAGACAGTGCTGTTTCCAGTAACCTCTTCACAGAGACCCATCCCATAATCTAAACTCTAATTCCCAGTTCATATGACCCCTTACTACCAAAGTCACCAATCAAGGTTAAAAATTACTGGCCATACTTCTCTGGTATGGGAAAAACAATCTCAGGTCCCACCCTGACTCAAAGAAAATTCCATCTTAGAGATAGTTCAGGAGACCTGAAAATTCAATGTTGTCACCATTTTTCCAGAGCTATTTAATTTTTTCATGCTGACATCTTTGAGTATATCACATACCAGAAGCAATAAATGTAATAGATGAGGAATACTTGAAATAAGATTCAAATTAAAGTTTCAAACTATTGCAGATTCAACAATTTTAAAGATGGCTGTTCTGAACTAATTTTAATAAAGGAAACAACCCATTATAAATTACCTTCTCGATTCATTTATTCAACAAATACTTGTACAGTATATGCTGTTTGCTAGGCACCGTTCCTGGAGACTATACACTTATTTATATTAGAATCTGTGAAAAAAATTGATTTTGTATTTCAGAAATTTTAACTAACTTAATGACTACTGATCTCCAACAAGGAATCTGGTAAATAGTGCCATTTGCCTTATTGTTAACAGCTCTTTTTAATTTTTAAAATTTAGCATAATGATTTAAGAGTCACACTTAGATTGGGGTTGTTTTTAGGTTGTGTTATAAATGTTGGTCTGAAAGTACCAAAAATATCCTTTAGTTTGTTAATTTTTAGAAACAAAGAAGCAAGATACATTTGATTTACACAGTGCAAAAATGTGGCACTGGCTATATAGGGGAACAATTTGGCAACAGTAAAACATTGCACAACCTCCATTATTTCAAAAATAAGGCGTGTTTTTGTTTCTTTGACTATAAGAAAAAATTAGAGGTAGAACTTTCCTGGCATATATACAGAAACAAGCTCATTAGTGTTGGAATCTATCTCATAACTGTTGGGAACAAGGGAAGAAAAACCAATCTGTTTGTTCCCTGTTTCATATTCATGAGGGTGCTTATGAGGTGGTTTGATTGACACCCTTGGTATATGTTGTCTGCTTTCTTTAGATTAAGTTGGGGGTTTCAGTTCACCTATTACTCACTTCCACTTTGCTACCAAGGTCTATTGTGGCTCTCTTTTCACTCTCAAAATTCTGTTGTGATGAATTGCCCACTTGGGAATTTTTAGGACATCTTAATCCCAGTCTGACAGAAATCCCTTCGATAAATAATCTACTAACCCTTATGCCAAATGCAAGTGGATCAGTGAACATAGATTTATGACAGCTTTCACAGAATGAAAAGTAGAAACAGGGAATTTGCTAGTGTACTGAGAATCCATGAATGGTCTCCATTTCCCAGTTTAATTTTCCCCGGATATATTTGGTTGAAATGTTCTCTGCAGGTTTTTCTTTAAAGCTGTGTGTGTGTGTGTGTGTGTGTGTGTGTATTTCTGTATACTTGTGTGTTTAAATCTGCGGTTGCTTCACTGATGAAAAATATGGGAAATTACATTTGTAGTGCAATCACTGGAAATTGTTTTTATATATAAGTTGAGTTTTTCTTTTTAAAAATGAATCAATTTCAATTGACAAAATTGTATATTTTTATTGTGTATATGTTGCTTTGAAATATGTATACACTGTGGAATGGCTAAATCAAGCTAAGTAATCATATGCATTATTTCACATACTTATTCATTTATGGTGAGAACCCAAAAGCTACTCCCTTAGCAATTTTCAAAAATACATTGTTATTAAATATAGTTACCATGTTGTATAATAAACCTCTTGAACTTATTCCTCCTAACGAAAATTTTGTGTAGTTGGGCTTTTCTTGGATAAACATAAATTGACAAAATTGGATAATGATAATGAATGGTGATAATTCTGATAAAATGAAGATGAATTTAAAATTATTTTCAGTAGTTTTTAGCATTAACAGCTGTAGAAGCAAATTTAAAAGGAGTTATATGAATAATATATTTAGAATCTGAATAAGAATGGGTCACTTAAGTAACATAAGTTTTGTTGAAAAATGTATATTTTTACTGAAAAACACATGGGGAGTTAACTTGTGGATGTATTAATCTAATTACAATTTTATATTTGAATCCAAGCTCTTTGGATATATCTTGTGTGACAGAAATGGCAAAAAATAAATTTGGTAAATTGAACAATCAGCCTACAATATTTTAATGTAAATTTTATAGATTTATGATCAATTATGAATGATATCAAGTCATTAATGCTATGAAATAAGAACTCATATCAAAAAATAGAATTTATAATCCTTCATATGCATGAGATACAGATACTATGCATGTGTATTATATACACACATGTTTATACATACTCATATATAATGCATATTAAACATTTTAAAAAGTAAATAATTTTAAAGAACAGATCTAAAATTGAGTCTTTCTTAGTAATTCTTGCATTATCACACTTAGACAGTGAATTCTGTCACTGTATTGTAGAAGCACCATTCTTTGTATAAAGTGACAGCCACCTTTTCTCACCTTTAAGGTATATGGTGTAAGTTCATAATAAATCAAAATGTGACACGTTGTTATTTGTCATTAAAAGTTGGACAGCTATATAAGCTTCTTAGGAGAGCAGGGAAGGATCTTTCAACTTCAGTAATGAAGAAAAGAGAGAATTTATTACTTAGGTATACCCTTGCTAGCAACATACCATGTGTGACTTGTGTGTGTGTCTGTGTATAGAAACATAGAAAACAATCTATGGAATGGAAGAATATGTAATTTCCTAAATCCACAGCAGTTAATTTAAATGGACATATTGTTGTTGCTGCCACTTAAGCAAGACCGGATTTTTCAGAACAAACCTATAAGAGGTTATTAAATTTCTAAATACCAGCTTCTTTCCCTTCATTTCTGGAGCTACCACCGACTAACTGTGTGGTCTCATTAAGGCTGTAGCACAAGGTCGAGGATTAGAATTGCTTCCGGCCTGATAACTGAAAAAATCAGAGCCCCCAAATTAGTATACTTGTGTGCAAATTAGGCAGTAATACATACTTTTTTTTAAACCTCAAATTTTCTCCAATTAAACATGAAAAGTACCGCATAGAATAACTGAAACAAATGTTACAGTTTGGGGGTGGCACTGGATACATTACAAAGTCTTTTTATTGTGACTGTCTCATTTGACCCATGGGATGATTCTGAGAGGCTTGAGGACTGCTACTGTTACACACATGTTACAGAAGAGTAAACTGAGACACAGAGGGGATTCATTTGCCTAAGATCACAGTGCTGCCATGGGAGTAGGACCAGGTTTACTGAATTCAGCCTGCTTCATTCCAACCCCTATGATCATGTTCTCAACCAGGGGCTGATATAACAGCCTTTCACCCTTCCTGGCCCTCCCCACCACAACTCCAAGAGTTTTTGAAAATATGTGAGGGTGTTTTGATTGTCACAGTGAAGGCTGGTGGCAGTGGATGGAGCCAGGGATAATCCTGTACAATGAGGGCTTGTTCTGCCTCAAAATCCTGCCATGCCTGTGTTGAGAACATTTACAATCACCAGGTCTACCAGGAAAGGAGGTTTCTGTAATTTAATATGTTTAAATTCCATCCAATAAATGCATTCCTTGTTTTCATTTGTTTTTATAAATAAGTCTAAAGTTATATGGTTTTAAAAAAAGATGTTTATTCTCTAAAGAATATTATAAATAGAACTGGTGAAACAATTAATGAATAATTATAATTCTTCATTCCTGTTTCAGTTTTTAGCTATAACACATACACATGAAAACGTATTTATATCTTTCTATATATTTCAGTATACCCTGTGACTTGTCATTCTAAGTCGGTACTGTCACTACTGGAACAATAATTTTTATCCTCTTTTAAATTTGGTATCCTGCTATTATACCTCATCACCAAATGCACTGGTTACACCTGCTATTCTGAGACCTAGAAAAGAGGTAATAAGCCTCAGGCATTGCCTGAAGAAACAGAACAGAAACTGTTTTTTTGCAATTAAGTTTGCATCTTTTATGGCATATTTTAAATATTTTATTTGGATGGAGCCAATTATTTTATTTCCTAAGTTTATAAAAATATAATTTGGTTTATTGAAGGTTTTAGCAGTGGCGGTATTGTTACCACTTGACAAACTAGGAAATAAAATAAAATATACATGGTTGTTACTTGTTAAGAGTTACTGATGTAAGATAAATGTTTGATTTCATGGTTATTGTGTACTTACTCAACTCTTCAACTCTTCTACCTTTCTCATTCATGAAGGAGAATTTTTAAAAATTGGTACATTTTTAAATGCTTTTTTCTATGTAAAAATGTAGTCTTTGAACAACAAAACACACAGAGACACACACACACTCTCATCTGCCAACAAGAAGTATGGCCTAAATGCAGTTAATTGATTCACGTGGAACTTGTAAATTTGATTCTAGAAATAATAGCTAGGATTTGATTCAAGAAATTGAAAAAAAAAACATTCATGTCATATTTTGTTAAGTATAGATTTTAAAGTCATAGTTAATAGAAATACCATATACCTCAGAAACAAAATGTTCTTTGGACATTAAGGGGAAACCTCCAAATAAAAGCACATTGTATGTGTTTTTTTCTTTAACTTTTAATTAGCTGATTTTTTTCACAAAGAATTTTTAAGTTTGTACACCTATCAAAATGAAAAGGATTAGAAAAGGCCTATATAATAATATCCAAATTACTGGAGCAAATTAATTGAACTTGGTCTAGTCTTTTTTATGGGAATTATTTGATTGTATCCTAGTTCGTGGTTAAGTTTTTTAACACTTCAGAGGATCAGCAATTATACATTATATGGGTTGAATTTGTATTCGTGTGGATCTTTCTTTTAAGAAAACCTTTAAATTGGGAAACTTATTATCTGGAATGGCATGTATTATAGAAACAATGAGTACTATGGTATCTACATTCTTCTAGGATATTCTAGTAACTTTGACTATTTGAGTTGCAACCATTTTTGACCAAAAAATTTAGTTGACATATACACACACGTTTGTTCTCTCTACTTTTAAAAAAGGCGACTCCGTTATTTTATCTCTGTCCTCTGCTAACAATAGAAAGGCAGTGTATGTTCTAGTAATTGTTGAAACCTGAAAGACAGGGAAAGAGATATCACTGAGTTGGGAACAACACTTAGCTGAAAGGGAGTAAGTTTCAGTGGGTACTCTGCCCCTTACTACTCTAGTAGGAGCAGACTTAATGAGCAAAACTTTCCCAAGTCTTCAAAATTAGCATTTATTACATATGCTTATATGTAATGTGTAAATGTGGATTATATATAAATTTTAATAATTATATGTAACATATGTAAATCTGTACTCTTTAAATAATTATATAATTTTTTCAGAAGGAGTATCATTGTTTTAGAGCAGGCCTCCTAGAAACAGAGCCTGAAATTGAAATTCTTCTTTGATCTCAGGAAAAACCGGTAAGGGAATGAGGGCAGCAAGACGGGTTAGGGAAATAGCTAAGGAAGGACATGGTTTCAGCTAGAAGATTCAGTTCATCCTGATCCCAAACTGTACCACAAAATTGGTCTCATATTAGGGATGGGAGCCGGCCTCTTGTGTTCGTTCCCATGTGAATCAGTCGTTGGCTATAGGCTCCATGGGGAAGGGGTGGGGACCAGGAAAGGGTGGCAAACCCCCTAGAGACAGTCTGGTCACTTGAGGTTCATTCTCCAGAGAAAGGGTAGCTGCTGACGCTCACTGTAGCTGGGGGTGGAGTGAGCCTGGTCACGTGAAGGGGAACTGAGTAAGCACCAACATTGTCCCACAGCTTCACGTCACTTTTGATAATCTGGTAGTATTTACTAAGTGACGTTGTGAGTCTGTGATGCTGGTCAAATTACTCAGACACATAATGTATTGTTTGAAGTATTTTCGTAAATGGTACTGGGAGCATTCTGTAGTGATTAAAGCAAATGTGACTAGAACCATGAAAATTGAAAGCAAATTACCTACAACACAGCTTTACCGAAATTCTCTGTGAGATTTTAGCGTTACCAATGAGCACTCCTCTTTGTTCATAAAATTGACCTTCCTTTTCTGACACCCTCAACTCCTCCTTTGTTGTGCTTAGCACACAGGTTTACTTGTTTGCTCTCTCTTCCCCGTGGAGGTAAGCCCTGCCCAGTCCCTGCTGAGCCACGAGCATCTCTCCCAGTGCCTGGTATCTAATGGTCTTCTGTCTTTATTTGTTGAGTGAGTGAATAAGAGGCACTGGAAAGTGAATGGAGTCACCTAGTAGCAGAGATATTGTAATAATTAATAACTATATATACTTTGAGAATCTTTAAAAACTGTTTTATTAAGAACCATTCATAAAGTGCACATCTTTATTATCCATGAATAACGTACATGCATGCATGCATGCACATGCACTAGCGCTCTTCACTCACAGGATTTCTCATCTCAAAAGCTGCATATATCATTGTCTTTCTTGTATAATTGGCTTTACTTGGATGAGCTAAACAGCTTCACATTTCTAAATCACTGTATGGTTTTGCACATGTCATTTCTCCTGGAATGTCCTTTTGCATATTTAGTGTTTACACTCTTTTTTAGGAATGCATTATGTTCAAAAGGATGGAATAGTCTGTAAATAGGGTATGTTCACCAACTGGCAACATTTCATGACATAAAGTAATATATGAAAGGATCAAAATAAAGGATTATAAAAAATTTCAAGAAATAAATTAATAGCAAAAGAAGAAAGGTTATATAAAATACCATGGTGTAAGTCCAAAGTCATACAAGTAATGTACAGCACTCATGTTCTTTATTCATCAGGGAGGAGATAGAAATAAGGCTAAACTCAACTGGCTATATTTATTCTTTTTCAAGATAGACATACACTTTTAGAAAAAATTAAAAGAAAATAAGACAATGAAGAATGATTTAAGGACAAAAATTAAAAATCTCGTTATCTTATCACCCAAAGGTATATTCTAATATTATAATGCATGAATACTTTATAGATATTTATGTCACTATCATATCAGTGGTACATGTATATAAGTATTTATACTCAAAGCTCTATTGGATGACCCTTTCTTTTTACTAAATATACACATTCTACTTGGGTCTATAAGAAAAGAACGTTAAGCATATCAGTAATTTCTATACCATATTTTGCTGCAGGCTTTGTAATATAAACGTATATGTATGTATGTGTATACACACATATGTTTAGACATTTTTTCCTGTTGAAGGAAAATTATAATTTGTTCCCAACCTCAGGCAAACCCTGTTCTGATTGTTGTCCTTTAGATCTGTTTTCCGTATTCTTGTACTTCATAAAATGAAATTATGCAACATGTATTCTTTTTGTATCTGTCTTCACAAAGCATAATGCTTTTGAGATTCATTTTTGTTGTGTGTGGCAGTAATCTCTTCTTTTTTATTAATGAGTATTAATATACCACAATTTGTGTATCCATTCTCATGCTGATGTACATTCATGTTTCTGACTCTTTTTTTGTTATTATGAATAGCAGTGAAATGTCTTCTATAAATCTTTTTGATGTGGATTTATGCTTTTATTTTGCTGGGATGGGGGGATTATATGTCTAAAATTGGGATTGTTGGATCATAAAATGGGAATATGTGTGATTTTATGAGAAACTACCAAAGAAAACTCAATTTGAAGATATGTTATAGCTAAAAAAAAGTTTCTAATTTCTCTCTGTTAAAGTAAATAAGGCTAAAGATGAAGTATTCAGAAGCAATTAGAATCTTTGCTCCTGTATACTGAAGTATCTTATATAAAGTTCTCCCACAAAGCCAACATAATTCATTACTGAATAAAAGCTTTTAAGGTGAATTACTTCAAAACATTTCTTACATGTTCCAGAGCCCCCAAATTTATGCTCATTTATGATAAAAGAAATCTAATTACTTAAACAGTTAACATTAGCTATAACATAATCTAAAAAGGCATTCTCTTTTCATTAATTTTTCTAAAATATGTTTCTTGCTCTTATTATGAGCCTATGTAACATACCATATATTAAGACTATACTCACAGACTGAACACAAATAGAATAATATTTATGTAATTGACTCATTAATGCAAATAAACTAATAAGTAAATGCAGGCTAGTGAAAGCAAAATAAATCTGTGAAAAATATGTAAATAATACCTCACTCTTTAAACAAGTTGATATCACAGAGAACACAATGCTTGTGATAATTACTGCTATAAATTAGAATTGCAGGTGTCTGGGAGGAAAGATGTTTGCATATTTGCTTTTCTATAAAGACAGAGGCAAAGGAAATCCAGACCCTTCCTTATAAATGTGAGGAAATGAGAACAAATCAGCATAACCGCAACTCTGAGCATTAAGTGAAACTCCTCACAAAGCCAAATTTTCTTAACAAATGGGGTAATGTATACCTTTGCATAATTCACACCTACAAAACTATGACTCGTTAGTTTTGAATAAAAAGGACTATCACAAACTCACTTTCACTGGAGCAGCATAGTACGAATGGAGCAGAAGATTAAGGTTTTGTTAGGGTTTCCTCTCCACAATCCCTTTTGTTTTCCTTGATGGTGATCCAAAGTGCAAGGGTGGTATCCACTTAAAAAAAAAATCGAGTCCCAAATATCTGTGTTCGAATGTAAATAGAATAGGCTGCTCATTTTCTCATTCTCACACTAAAGTAGATAGCAACCCAGATTCATTAAGCATGCTGAATAAAAACAGATGCCCGGCTTTCACCACCAGACATTCTGATTTAAGCGGTCTGGGATCCCACCATGGTATCAAAATATTTGGAAACTCCCTAGCTCTTTCTCTTGTTTGGAGATAATAGTATTTGGGAAACACTGCCTTAGGTTCCTTGTAGCTCATAGAGCTCCATGAGTCCCTTTTGCAGGCAATGAGGCTGAGGTGCAAAGAGGGGAAAGAACTTGCCCAGGACCCATACAGAATGTCTGTGGCCAAGCCAAGATAGGAACATAGTGTTCTTGTACCCCACTGACTTACCCCTCCCATCCCACTGCTTCTCTGGGTTTTTAACCTCTCTGTGCCTTGGTGTCCTCATTTGTAAAACGTGTGCCTTAGTGGTACCAGCTGATAGAGTTTTTGTGCCGATCAATTGAGGTTCTGCCTGTGGAGTGCTTAGCGTGGTGCTTGGTTCACAGCAAGTGATATCCGTTTATTGTTGTTTTGTTCTGGGGTATAGAAATGAATGGGATTTCCAGGGACTATGAGCTCATTGCAGACAGGGCCTGGGATCCTCTCTCTGTACTTGGAATTCAGCACAGACCCTGACATTTAATAAAAGTTTTTCAATGTGGAAAAAAAAGTACTGAAAATCCTTTCCCTGTATCCAGCTAGGTATATATATATTGTGTGTGTGTGTGTGTGTGTATATCATATGTTATATATATATATATATATATATATACACACACGTTTGTCAATAAATACACTGACAGGATAACAAGATAAGTTAAAATATAATTAAAAACACATGGTAGTATATATATTTACATATATAGTTTTAAAGAGATATTAGAAGGATAAAATATGTAGCTTTATTTTCTTTTTAGAAATCTTATTTTCATGCATGTTATGTTAAAGGCAATTGTAGTTGAATGTTTAATTTTTCTGAAAAGTTTTTTCTAACTTGTCTGTGTCATGCCTAAGGTACGTCCCACATAACAACGGAATTTGTGAAGAATGATCACCTTTAACAAAGCCTAGAAGTTTCTTTAGTGCTTGTAACACATCACCCTGCATTAAAAGTAATTTCTACCATACAATAAAAGGACCATTTGTCTTTCATTACTCAGCCCCATATATTTGAAAATTATATGCCTGTCAATTCTAGTCTTTGCAGTATAATATCTTACATTTTGGTAGTGATTTATGGTTTACATACTTGTAACATGTACATGATTTTAAATATTTCTAATATTCTTGAGTTAGAAAAAGTAGTTTATCTTAGAAATGTATTCTAGGCACCTACAACATGAGATATGTTATACAGAGAATGAAAGGAAGAAATTGAAAATATCCTTATTCATTTCATAAATTACCCTTACACCTTAGGTTTTATTTTTGAACATTCCTATATAGTATATCCTATCATAGTAACAATGTTTCTAATTAAATAATCTTTAATAATTAACCTCTATAAATTTTAATCTCTAAGGAAGTAACCTATTTTCTTTCCTTTGTTAAAATAATTTAGACATTTATTTGATAGTTAAATGCTTAAACTAGCCACAATTTTTCATTGATTGTTATAATTTAGTATTTTTATTTTTTAAAAATTCACATAAGAAAAGGATTTTTTCCTCAAGAAATTATTGGTGATTGTAAAATGTATTTATTTATCCTTAGATAATGCCTTCACTCAATTGTCAAAATAAAGAAACAAAAAACTATTATTTCAAACCTGCTTTCTTCCCACTGTACCACATCCTCTTTCATTTTAAAGTAACTAGCCTCTATTCAGATATAAAAAAAGTAGGTGAGAACTACCCAATTTCTTTTGCCCAACCTATTCTCATCCGAAATCCCTTCATTCATCTCCTTTTTTTCTGACTCATGTAAATTGGACTCTATTTTGTTCAAGGCTGACAATCTTCTCTTGGATCTTTTTCCTGACTCTTTAATGACTTTGCTCATCTCTGTCAGCTATTCCTGTTTTCTCTTGTTCTTTCTTAAAGGCAAACAAATCTACAAACAGACGAACTAATGAACCATAAACCAAAAACAACATCTCTAGGCTCAAATAATCTCAATTCTTTCTCCTTACTATTTCTCAACTCTTTTCCCACATCACCATTCCTAATGCCACTAGTTTGATCTGGGATCTTGTTGTTTTTTTCCCTATTATAACAGTGTAATAGCTACCTAATAGGAATTCCTACCTCTGATATGTCCCTCTGTCAGGTTTGGCAGGCTCATTCTGTGTTCTTCATGTGCTCTTGGCCAAAGAATGACCAGACATACCAAAATAAGGCAAGCATGAGGTGAAATTTTTGAGAGGGAACAAGATAGGATTATAGAGCAAGAGCAAGATACATATGCCACAGATGAAGACCAGACATACCTCTGTCATAGCAAAAGAGCTTGGTTATGGTCCGGGTCTTATTTTATAGTGTCTGCATAGGGACCTCCCCATGTTTCAGACATCATCATGGAACCATTTTGATGGACAGTTGGGAATTATATGACCTGAGTCTTACTGTGCATGCAGATCTCCTGTGAACCTCTCTGTAAGCCCATGGTGGAGGGGGCAGAGTGTGAACCACAACTTAGATTTAAGCTAATGACATGATAATTAGCCTTAGTTTGTGCTAAGTCACCTTCCAGATTCTCTAGTGCTTGCGAGTGTAGGTTCTGAGCTGGAACTGAGATTCACTTCTACCTATGCTGCTTGTCCCATGGGCTAGAGAGTGTTCTGCATTCTTTTGCAATTGGCATGCTGAGTTCTCATTGGTAAATTGGTAGGGTGTTCCCTTCTCCCTTAGGTATGGCAGTTGCTTGGGACTGGATTAAGATGGGGCAGCAGCAAGGCAGAGCTTGGGGCCCTCCGTTGTCCTTCTTCTCAGGTGGGGCAATTGCTTGAGGCAGCACCAAGGTAAGGAACCCATTTTCATCCCTAGGAGACCCGGAATCCCCCTGCTATCTACCTAACCACTCCAGTCTGTCTTTCCAAGCATCCCTCATAGACTTCTTCAGTGGCATTGTCCTTATGATAAAATGCAAACCTCATAGCATAGTAAACTGGTTGTGAACACAGCACTCTTCCTGTCTGGAAATTTCGGCTAGGCCCCAAGGCTAAGGATTATGAATGTGAAGTATCCATACTCTAAAGAGGACTATTAGACCATATGTGTAGGACTTGCAAAATGGCTCCAAAATCTGTTAATAGTTCTGGCCTTACCTAATCTCCTACTTTGAGGCTATTTGATAAAAAGCAAAGAACGTACTTGGTGGTGGTCAAGATGTCCCCAGCCAAAAGGTCCTGGTGGTAGATGATCAGAATCCAGATTTCATGGAGAGGCTCACTGACTAGCCAGGGAAGGAATCACCATTGCTAAATGACTATATTTAGAAATATGCGGAGGGAGAATTCCTTCAGAACTGCTAAAGCTCCCCAAGAGACAGAGGCAGCGCTGGAATTCCTCCCCACTCATCCACTGCAAATTATAACTCTCTGCAGCCAAGTAAGACCCTTTGCACCATTGTCTGTCCTCCCTCCCCTGAGGCAGTAATTAAGGATTGAGACAGGTGTGGGATGGTAGTCATGGAGTGTATAAAAGTTGTGCAAGTTGCTCTGAGTTTCCCAGGCTGAGCTAGGCCAAGCTTGCAGGAGGGTTGAAATGTTCCATTTGATTGAGATTTTGTTAGGCCAGAATATTTATTTTTTAAAAAATACCTGATAATTATTAGAAAAATAGAATCTGGAAGAGACATCTTGGGTTAGGGACAGGAGATTTCACCTTGCAAAGAAGAAAGGTACTTACTTGTACCTCCAATGTCCTACAGACCTATTAATAAAAATCCAGTTCCAATAGTAAGCAAGATCTTTAAATACAATATTTTCTATTTATCTAGTCTCATCTTTCACCACCATCCCTCCAATCTCAAACCTATTTTTTATCAAAATATTTGCAGCAGCCTTCATTACCTTCCTTGCTTGATTATCTCCTATTTAATCTTAAGACACAGTTCAGGAATTTCCTTTTAAATGGGACCTCCCCTAATATATCGCACCCTGTTTTACATTAGGTGTTTCCTTATGTGTTCTTATGGTACCCACTCACTCACTCAATCTCATCACTCATCAGCCCAGCGAGTGGTGGTCTCATCTAGCTCCCGGATGAGACTAATTGATTCTTCAGTCTGCATCCCTGATAACCAGTTGCAGTGTCTTTAACAGACTATAGGTTGAGAATTTTGTAAATGAAAATTAATTGGTAATAGAATCATTGAATTGAGATAAAATATAAATCTGAAAACACAGTTTAAGTATAGATTACTAACTAAAACAAAAAAATTACGCATAAAACATTTTCTATAAAGGATGTAAGAATGCAAGTACAATTTCAAGTGCTGCTTATGTCCATTATAGTTGCTTTCATGTGACTGCATGAGATCAGTTTCCCTCCCTCCCCTTTATTCACGAGCTGGGTAGATAAAAAAGTACAATACTACTCACCATCCATTACCAAGTATTTTCACAGACTCGTTTTTTGTAGAATACACTTGAGAATAATTTTTCATTAAGGTTTTTCAGTTTTTCCACACAGATAATTTTATTGATCTGACTTTTGCCAAACGTTGCTATCGATGCCCTTTCCCAAAGTCTAAAAATATTTTAAGATTTTATTTTTCATTAAAATATATGTCAAATGAAAACACGATGGAATATTGTTATATTGTTCTCTTTTCTTGTTAAGACTTCTAATGTTTCTGCTTGGACTTTGGCCTAATCGAAAAGTAGATGTGAGACCCACCATGTAACTACCTCAACTCTTGCATGATATTTCCATATGCAGACTTAGGCATACATACAAATGATTAAAAAAAAATTTTTCATTTTTTTTTTAGCTGTTCTGGCATAAGAAGCAAAGACGTATTTTCCTAACCCTGTATGTGCAGAAGTTTATTTGTTATTTTTGGTACAAAGCAAAATGAAGTTTGTTATTAATATCTTGAAGGGCAGAGTTGAGACAATCACAGGAGCTCTTGAGCCATAGCTTGACTAGCAGCTGGAGGTTGCTCATGGTGACTGATAACCCCCTCTTCTGAGTAGCTCATGGAAGAATGATTCATACTCTGCCACTGACTGGTGCCAACTCATGTGGACGTATATAGGGCTTTTAGCAGCTACTTTGAAATCTTACTCTAATAAGGTTGGTTAGTTTTAGAAATTTAATTAAATCCAACCTACCTCAGTTAAGGAGATTCTTTACCAGAACAGCAATATAGCCTTATAATTTTGATGCTGAAATTACTGTAGTGAGGTTCCAGTACACGATGAAAGCAGTTATGTAGAGGTGATCCTTTTTTCAAAAAAATTCATGACACAAAGTTGGTAAAATATACATAATAGGTAAAGGGACTATTTTGAAAGTTATAGTTATTTATAAATAACTATATTCTTGGATTTTATTCAGTACCATGAAATGAATTTTCAGGTTACAAAGTAGCTAATGAAGATAAACTTATATCAAGTATATAACAGGCTAGCATGTTAAATACATTCAGTTTTAATAATACTTGCTCTTCAAATATTGTATTTGGGGTAGAGTTGGGGGGAGGATAAAAACTTAACCAATCTGCAAGATTTCTAACACATTGTAAAAGGGATTCAGAAAACTCTGTGAAATGCAGAACATTAACTCTTTTGTACTCACTTCAACGTAGTATGCATCTCCATAGATTATGATGTGCTCCAGTGTAATAAATGTTTTGCTTGGATTCTTTTTAAATCTACTTATAAATGAGACATTTTATTTTGGATCATGATAAATCTTTTTTAGACTTAAAAATATTCCCACAAACCCACGCATCTCAAAAGATTTGGCAAACTACAATGAGAGCAATTATTGTTAATTCCAAAAACGGCTCAAATATCCCAGTTATTTGTCAGTTTGCCTGGGACTATTTTGGACACACATGGTAGAAGAGATTAATTTTCTATTGTCATGTGGCCATTAGCAATAATAAAAGACTGTATAATGTATAAATGTGTATTGTTTGAAGTTACTGCAGAAAAATTTCCAGCTGTGTCCAGCATCAATAGTATTTTATTATTTCTCACACCTGTTTGGCCTTGTTTATAATTTTGAATTCCGAGGGGTTAAAGCCCAGGTAAAATGCAATTCTCTGTTTAACTATAAAGGGAATGGCAAAGAGAGTCAAGGGCCAATCCTGGAACAATATTTGTTTTTCTACCTTTCTAAGGTAGAAAAATCAACAGAATTAGTAAAGAAAACAGAAAGTAAGAGTTCAAGATACTTCAGAGTTGGCTGGGAAATGTACAGGTCAGGAGCTGAAATAAAGATATGGAATAATAAGTATTAAATCAACTCCCTCTGGCTGAGGCCAACTGCTCGGCAGATAGTCCTGTGTCTTCTATTATCACGTTAGAAATTTTCAAATATAAGAAGATGACTACCAAGTTAATGTCTTTTTGTTTTTTTAAGCTCTCGTTCCTCATCTCCAAATATTGAGATCTCTCACCAGAATCCCAGATTCCATATGCACCCCAAAATCTCAAACTGAGCATTTAACATTTCCCTCAGAAAGTACTTCCTTCAGATTTTGTGGCTTTAACAAAAAATGACTGGCATTTTTGTGTCAAACTTTTGCTTCTACATTTGTGTTCTCTTTCTTATATAAAATACTTCGTTGGCCCAAAAGGGGCTACACATTTCTTCAATTTCCCAAAGTGATCATGGGTGTGATGCTAAATATTCCTGGGGAAAGTTAAAAAAGGGATTTAAGCCTGTGCCACAAAAGTTATATCAAATTGAAATTAAATAAAAATTAAATTCCCATTTATCTATCTATCTCCCAAGTGAGAAATTGTCACTTGTCTCTCACTCTATGGATTCTATTTATATATGACACTTTGAAATGTCTTCTTTTGCTGGGACTCAGGACACATCACTCCAAAATATGACTGCAGGAGACCAGAATACGCCATCCCAATCACTTGTAATTTCATTTCTCCTTATGCAGAGTAATTCTGGTTATCTTAACTTGATCCTCAAACTTGCGTAAGTAAACCCAACTAGATGTACACCTGAACAAAATGGACTTCTATTTAACAGGATTTGCTTTCCTTAGAAGGAATTCATTATTAATCGTAATCATTTTCTGTTATACCTGCTGTCTTTATTCTGCCTTTTCCCTATGCAGTCCCCGTATTCCCTTTAGATTCAGAAATGGAAACCAACCCTTTGTAAGTATTTCTTCTCTGTGAGGCTTGCACCACCCAGACCTTCATTTTAGAATTTTTCTCCATTTTTCGAAATTATTTTCATTTGCTTTCAAATAATTTTTATGTCTATGTACATTTCTGTTTCTCATTAGCTAGGTGATGTAGGACTTGTTTGGAATGAGTTTCTGTGCCTTTAATGTGGTGATAGTAATACTTACTGATAGTTACCATGTAATGACCTGAAACAGTGCTTGGCACACAGTGCTAAATGATTTTATGTCATATCCCCCCCTCTTTTCTTTTTTGGAATCTCACTGAATGTTAAATGACTTTTAGACACATAGTCATCTTATTTTAAATTTTTCCCTCTGTTCCTCTACATTAAATTGTGAAATTCTTGAGGACAGGAACAGTATTCTGGTGCCCAAAGTTACATATCTTACAGCACAGAGTAAAGTGGAGAGGGATAGAGAAAAGTCAAACATTTAAAAAAAAAAATACATGAATTTCTGAAAATATGACTTTAAGAAGTTCCCGGTGGTATGTGATGAGATGTTTTTGGAGGGGTGGGGTGCATACACTGTCAGTAGATAATGATAATCATTCTTTATGTTTCTAAGATGAACATAAGAGAAAAGCATATCTGATTAAGCTTGTATGTTGCAGCCTACTCCTTTGAAATATATTCATTAATACTATAATTCACTTTTTACATTTTGTTTGCTTAACTTTGTTCATGCTTTTTGATTTGCTGCTTTCAAATGTCCACTTGTGCTTGAGGTTTATTATACGCACATGCACACACATGCATGTACACACGTGCCTCTTTAACAAGAGAAGCAGGAAATTAGTTGGATTTATTCATGTTGTGACTTTGATATTTTTCTTTAACTTTTCCTTTGATTTAAAAAAAAAATACAAAACATATTTAAGTCAAAGTTTTCCCTGATAGAAGGTAAAAATAAATGGAAGGGAAGACCAAAGGTTTTGTACAGGATAATAGTCAAAGCAACTTGCCTGTGTTCTTTGAGTTAGAAGGTGGTGATTAGGTTTTCAGATTTAGAGAAGTGTGAGACAACCTAATTAAACACCTTTTTGCTGAAAAGCAGCTCGATAAATTCAGATTGCTTTTGGAAGCTCTCAAAGCTTTTATCAGAAAGCTAATCCCACAAGTCTTTTAAACTAATAGCTTTTGAAAAATTATTTCACAGACTTGAAATAAATTATAATTATATTTAAATGAATATGTATGCTAGAATTCTTAGATTGAACAAATGCAAAAATGCATCTCAAAAAGTAAAAAAGAATACAATTAATAAGTTTGTATTTATACATATTTTCTAATTATAATTAAGGCAAATGAATAGTTTTGTGACCCCTTAGCTCTTATTTCTCTTTATAAGTTCTTGGGAAATGATTGTGTAATAAGGGGATCATGAGATTAGAATGAGAAAAGAAAAGCGTATCTCTATAGATCATGCTTTTATGTGCAAGGTTTTATGTACCTTTATCTTCTTTATTAGCATAGTGTTTATTATTGCTCCCATTAATAATATGCTTATTAAATGTGAATTTCTTACTTGTGCTTACAATGGAACCCACTTTGTAATTTTGTAGTATCATTCAGTAGCATACCTTTCTTTCCAAGACAAATATTTTTGATTGCCCTTATTGACTTTTTAATGCCCAAACAGAAAAGTTTTTTATATAATCTAATTTTTCATTCTGTAACGTGAGAGGGATGGATCCAATGACTTCTAAGATCCTTTCTAATCTCTAATATATGATTCTATGAGTTGATTTTTTCATAATGCCAAGAGGAAATGGTGATGGATTTAAGGATGTTGGGAGGGTTTTGTTGTTTTATTGAAAATAGCTCAAAGCTCTATCAGAGAATATTTGATATGATACTATCACAGTTTGAAAAGGAGCTGAGATTGTAGTTAGATAATGGGTAAGGGTGATGGAAACAAATCTGCACACTATTGGGTTGATTAAATTTATCTTTCTGGGAATTGAATACATATTACAAATGAGATTTGGGGAAAGTTAATGAAGCCGAATCCTCATTAGATGGCCATGCTGTTCTGCATCTTTGATTGATCCTAAAGAATTGCTGTTGTCTTTTAGTAATTAATCTCCTTTGTGCCATAGAAAAAATTTTTTCTAAAACAATTTATTCATAGTTAATACAATTATGGATATGAAGCAATTAAACATTGGCTCACTTTTAGGATAAAGTAAAACTAATTGATAAACTGAATTCTTCATGCATGGAACAAGAACAACACAATCTTGCTGTTGAGATGATTCTTTATGTGGAGGTGAATAACAATATCATTTTAGACACTAAGACTGTTTACTTTCAATTATAAAATTTTGCTTCTCAGACTCTTAAAAAATCCTTCACTAAAGAGGCCAAAACCGACAATTTCTCGTGATTGAACACTATACATTGTTCGATTGCAAACTCTAAAACAGAATTTTTTCAAGGTGAAGTAGGCTTAGCTAATTATTGGAAATGATAAACTCATTCTAAGTCAAGTGTCTTTGCAATATATCTGTAATAAAGTTTGTGGCTCCTATCTTTCCATATATTTATTGTAACCCTTTAATTTATGATTTTAAAAAATAATTTATATTCCACCTAAAGCTAAATCATGAGGGACCCTAATGGGCTACTATTCTTTTTTCATCTGTGTATTTCCAGTAGCTAGCTTAGTAGAAAGCTCAGTAACAACTCAATGAATGAAAGTGGAGTTTTTCCTACACCAAGTTTTTTGTGGAAGCTCTTTTCCTTCCTGTATCCTTTTCTGTAAGAATCAAATTTTTTCATACTCTTCCATTATTCTCCGGGATCCACTGCTCTAAAGCTTTAGCCAGCTTTTATTCCCTATTAATTTAAAGTAATTTTGTTCTCCTTTGCTTTTTACCTCTTGTAAAATTTCCCATTTTCTAGTATTTTGTCTGTCTTCAATCTAAGAGTATAATAAAGTAATTTATAGCAAATTTGGTGCCAAGGACACAAATTCTGCATAGTGATTATTTCCATAGATATTTCTATTTAGGAGCAATTCTAGAATAGATAATATATGAATAGGTTAGAGTAAATCTTGGATTGAGAAACTAAAAGCATTATTGACTAAACAGGGAAAAATTTAGGCACAAATGCAGTGTGCTAGGTCTTTCTGGAATCCCATCCACAAATCTCTATTACTCAGCTTCCCCATTAAATAATCTCATTTATACTCTGCTTATACATTAAATGAAAATAGAATACTGCAGCCCAAATACTCCTTTCATAGTGTTGAAATTGATTGATTCTTTAAAATTTAATTTTCTTTACTGGTTACTTAGAAGGTAGACATTGTAGCACATTCCCATGATGATACTTTTTAATATCATATTACCATATTTCTTTAGACAGATTCATGCTGTATCAATGTATTTGACATTCAATGAACCAAACAAGTAAAATATGCATTAAATATGACCATTATATTATTTTGTTTATACTGCCTCACCTACCAGATAACACTTCTTCCCTTTCGTGAAATTCCTGCCTTCTGTACAAATCCATCTTATCAAAACTAACATTTTCTTAGTAAAATTTTGGTCTATTTTATATTTCTCTTTATGATCGTTTCTTCCATTGGATCATGCTAGATACTGAAAGTTTATGTACCTCCAAATTCATATGCTGAAACCTAACCCCTAATGTGATGATATTAGAAAGTGGGGCTTTGGGGAGGTGATTAGGTCATGAGAGTAGAACCATCATAGATATGGGGTCTCTAAAGAGACCCCAAAGAGCTCCCTCACCCCTTCTGCCACGTGAGGATACAGAGGGAAGACAGTTATCTATGAACCAGAAAGTGGACCCTCACCAGACACTGAAACTGCAAGTGCCTTAATCTTGGACTTCCCAGCCTCCAGAACTATGATAAATAAATGTTTGTTGTTTAAGCCACCCAGTCTATGGAATTTTTGTTACAGCAGTGCAAACAGACTAAGAGATCATGATGCATCTACGTTTAGCTCTCAGTTGTCATAGTATCTTACACAGCTCCTAAAATTAAAGTCTGCATATAGAAAGTAGGTGACCAAGAAATATGTGTTTATACATTGGTCTTATAAAATCATTTATTATTATTTGCAGCCTTAAAAATGGATCAAGTCTTACGGAAGAAAAAGAGAATTTTAGAGATTAAGTCTTAGATGGTTCACGTTTGTTGTGATGTTAAGGTTTTACCATAAACTTGTGAGAATATTTGACATCATTATCTCCATTTTATAGAGGAACAAAGTATGGTTTAGAGATTATATCTGATGAGTGGAAGAGCCACTTAGAATTCAGATCTGTATCTAAATCCACAATGCCTCTTTCTGGGATATATCATGCTATCATGTATGTATAAATATATACTCTTTAGCTATTATGATTGCTACTAGCTTGCTTTTCTAGAAATTCTCCATTCTGTTTCTTTTGCCCTAACATGTTCTATCTGTGTTACCTATCCTGGGCATAAAAATTATATAGAGTAAACTTTTATAAGCATGTTTACCTAAACATATTTCTTTGAGACTGCCTCTGCACATGATAAGGCTTTTGTACTTTTGTCAGGTCTGGGATGTTTCTGAGCCCCCTGTGGGTTGTTCATGCCCCCATAATGCCAATGACAAGAAATGCCCTGCAAACTTCACTTTGCTTTGCTCTGTAACATACATCAAAGTATTATTGCCTTGGGATTTTAGTCCCTTACAGACATTTTGGTGCAATAACTCTCAATAGTTTCTGTTAAGAGTCCTTGGAATCTGGGGAAAAGACAATTAGGGGTAGATTTAAGAAGTTTCACTCAGAATTAACCTTTTCCATCTCCCTCAAATCTGGCCCATTTCTTTAAGGCAACTGTGTTTGCTTCTATTTTCCCTTTATTCAGGATAAGTTATTTTCTTGAAAGCACTGAGATAACTTGGTAAATAAATTCCTTGCAGGAACATCTGTCCTTCCAAACTTTGCCACGGTGAATACAGTCTATGTGTTCGAACTAGCATCATCCTTCCCCTTCTGTTGCCTTTTTAATCATAGATGTCATAGACTTCTCTGGGAGTAAAAGTTAATGAAGTTTATAAGGAAAAAACCCTACTCTCACAGTGCATTTTTTTGTCTTTTTTAAAAATCTGACTCTTTGTTCCATGTTGATACTCATTCTTGTTGACAATAACATTTCTACTTTTGAGTTATCAGGGTGGGTACCGTTTGTATAGCATTTAGCACAGCCCTCTCATTTGGCCTAATGTTCCAGCCTATGAATGCTGCAGCCGAGTGGTGGAGTGCAGTGGGTGGGGAGGAAAAAGTAATCGGATGCAAAGGGATGCTACTAATTTAGAAAATAAATACAAAATTAAATAAAGGCTGAGGGGAACTTTTTTCAAGTCACATATCTGGAGGTACGTGGAATGAGAACTTACTACTGTTCATAGTTTGTCTCCTACTTATGTAGAAGACATATGTGGTGTTGAGAGCAAGTTGTAAAACTTCTTTCATCAGGTAGGATAGAGGCAGTCTGGATTAGGTGGCCTGTATTCAAATTTCAACTTCTCCACCACTTAGTAGCTGACAATTTAGGGGAACTTAAGCTCTCTAACATCTGTTAACTCATCTGTAAAATGGAACTAATGATCATATCTGCTAAGTTTGTAGGAAAGATAGATGAGATCATTTCTGTAACGTGCTTGGTAAAGAGTAGGTACTGAAAAAATGTGAGCTCTTATTTATATCTCATTATGATGGTCAGCTAAGATACCATGTGTAAAAAAAATTTCGTAAATTGTAAAGAGCTACACACATTTTAACCATCATTATTCTTAGTAACATATGACATGCATTGTATAAAGCAGAGGTCCCCAACCTTTTTGGTATCAGGGTTTCATGAAAGACAATTTTTCCAATGATCAGGAGAGTGGGGGTTGGGGGTGGGGGTTGGAGCTCAGGTGGTGACGCATGCCAGCCAGTGATGGGGAGTGGCTATAAATACAGATGAAGCTTCCCTTGTTGGCCTGTTCCTCACCTCCTGCTGTGTAGCCTGGTTCCTAAGTTTCATGGAAGACAATTTTTCCTCAGACAGAAGGGTAGTGGCAGCTCAGCAGTGATATGTGGCCCAGTTCCTAACAGGCTGATACCAGGCCACAGTCCCCAGTTTGGGACTGCACATATAAAGAATATACAATTTTAATTTTTCTTAAAAAAGGAAAAAAGACTTGAACTTTACACTTGAGAGCCAAAGAGCTTAAAATTTTGTCACTACTTAGCAAGCCTTATAGCTAAGAAATGTGAGCTGAAAATTATATGATAATAGTATGACAATTATTAAAGGAATCTTTGATAATGTCACTTACTGGAAGCTTTTACTGAAATCATTAAAATTCACTTAAGAACAAGAGAAATAATAATAATAGTATTGCTCAAGTTAAAATAAAAACTGAAGAGCTACTGAATAATTTACAGCATTTTAAGAAACATGTTCTCTAGAAAAGGAGAAAACAGGAATGGCGTATTTTTTTCAGATTAGTAGTGGATGATATTTCTGAAATTTAAAAAACATATTAAATTGCATATTTTACAAATTTGACTGATTTACACATCATAGTGATTTTATAACTCCTAGGAGGAAAGATTATACAAGTAAGGGGGGCATATAATACACTTTGCCATAGAATGTGATACATTCACCTCCTCCCCGTGTATTAATGATAAAAAAAAAAAGTGTTTCCATAGCAACATTAGCAAAACAGAAAATTTGCCTACTGTCTATGATCACACTTTTTTTTAAACCAGCCTACTCACCAAATTGGCAGCCTGTGTGAGTTAATTAAACATAAAGGTAACTTACTGAAAAGTAAAAAGAAATTAAGATAACAAGGCAGGGATGATAAATAGTTTACAGCCAGTCAGAGAGTGGCCTGAGGTGACCAGAAACAAATCCCTTTGATAGAAGGAGAGTCAGAGGGTGGGTGGGTGGTGGGAAGAGAAGAGCTGGAGATGACAAATTATTAGTACAAAATTAAAAGGACAGGAGGTGGCTAAGCAGATAGAATCTGACAGAACCTTGGGAGCAGCGGTATAATGTACTTACATCACAGTGATATACACCAGTTTGATTTTACCTTCCGTAAAATAAAAGAACCCTTTCCTCCTTTTTCCTCTTCTTAATTTGTAATAGCTGATGTTGAGTAAATGGTACTGCTCTGTTTGTTTTGCAAAAATCTCATTTAATCCCTTCAAATTTCTTTAAAATGAGTTTTATTGTGTTCATCTTACTATATGAAGAACCAGAGAAGGTCAGAGAAATTAAATAACTTCCCCCATATTTTCAAAGTCGGTATGTGTTTGATGGTTTCCAGAATTCTTTATTGATCAAGCCCTGCATGAAATTTTAATTAAAAACAAAAACCAACTTGAGAATTATATTTATTAATAGAACAGCTGAGTGAACACTTTGTGATATTTTTAGTTACCATGTATTATTTGGACATTGTTGCATGTTCTAGTTCTTTAAATTTATGCGTAGTAGCTGCCCACCTCAAATATCTATTTAAGGACCAGTTTGGGGGCAATGCAAGATAATGGATGTCTCTCTGCCAGTTGATTTGGAAAGTTAATAATTCAGGCTGTTTTAAAACTCTTGAATTATGACAAGGGAAATATAGTGATAAAAACTTTAAGAATTATAAAATTTTGAAAAATAAATTATATGAGAAAATTAATAGTCCTGTTGTCAAAACTGCAATAGGGTTTCAGTCTAGGTCTAGTTACTCATTGCACAAAGATCCAATTATTGAGACAAGGAGGATTGCCAAGGAAGAAAGGGATTTTTATATTTTTAGTTTTTATTTTTTTTCATTTTTTTTTCTTTTTTTCCAATCTCATCTTGGCATCTGCATGTAAGAAAGGGATTTTTAATACCATAGATGTCTTGTTTAGGGAATGAAAGAAGCTGCCTTAAATCCATGTCTCAGATTAAGGGAGATCAAGGGCTTCTTAAGGAAGGGCCAAGTGCCTTGGGGCAGGTGGAGGGGGACAGTGAGTTTTGGCATCAGGAAGTCTGCCCTGGGCCTTCAGAATCTTAGTTCCTTTGTTTTGTGGTACAGCCATCCTTTCAGGCAGGGTATGGTGGCTCATGCTTATCGTGCCAGCACTTAGGGAGGCTGAAGCAGGAGGATCACTTGAGGCTGGAAGTTCAAGTCCATCACGTCTGAGAAACAAAGGGTCAAGTAGTCAATTAAGGGAGAGCATTATAAAAAACATATAGGGGTTCATGGAGCTGGTTACGGTCCTTATGGATAAAATAAACATTTTAAGTTAGTTTTCACTGTAGATAGCAAAATACATTTTGTAGACTGTTTTATCTTTCCTGCTCATCACTTTTTTCCCCCACTTATCTTCAGTTTCATATATGCATATGTAAATTCGTATGTATACATATATGAAAGAAAAGATAAATTATACAATTTGTGTTTTTACATGTATGTATGAATTTTTATATCCTTGCCTCAACTTATAGTCTTTGAAGAAGGTTGGGTCTTTTAGATTTACCTTCTCTTTAAAATTCAAAACAAAATGTAAAAAAAAGTACCAAAAATAATTTTCTCAGGTATTTCTTAATCTGTTATACTACATCCTTTTGTTAATTATGTCCATTTGTATTATATTCACTTGAATTGTGTTTTTGCTATTTTCATAGACTAACGAGAGCTACAGGAAAAAGCAGAGCCTCACACAAAGCATTTGGCAGTGAGAAGTGGCCTTTTAACATCTTTTCCCTTCTTTTTAAAATGGCCTGATTCCTACAGAGACTTGATGATATTCATATAAGTATAGCAATTTTCTTCTTTCTACCCTGAATAAACTTTCATGCTTTAGGCTTCATTTGGCAACCAGCATATTAAAACAATTTAAAACTCTGAAGCCTACACAAATTCTTGCAAATGGTAAGTAGTAGGCTCACAGGACAAGTAAGTTTAAGCTGGTATCCTATGTCTAAGGAAAGAAAGAAGAAAAGAGAGACTTATAAAGACTATAAATATGAAGCGATGTGTTAATATATTTCAAAGAAACTGTTTCCACATTAAAGTTAATTGTCTCAAAGTTCATCAAACTACAGTAATCACTAAAAGTAAGACTAAATTATGATTAAATTTCTGAATTGGTATCAATCCAGAGACTTCTGTCATTTACCATGTTTAGTTTTCAAAAAGAAGAGGTTTAGGACAAATAATTTGTAGTGGTTTCATTTCCCATAGCTGTGAGAGCTTGCTTTTAATATAAAACTTTTGCTTAAACAGTGCTATGAATTTTTATTTTGGAGCAGCAATTCTTAAACTTTGGTGCACATTGGAATCACCTGGAGGTTTAGTTAAACCAAAGATTGATAGGGCCCACTCTAGGACTTCTCTGTCCAGTAGCCTAGGGTGAGATTTGAGAATCTGCATGTGTAACAAGCTCCCGGGTGGTGCTGCCCCAGCTGGTGTGGGCACACTTTGAGAAGCACTGTTTTAGAGGCACCAAGACTCTTCAGGTCTAAAATGCAGGATCAGCAAAGAACTGATGAAGACAGAATAAAGATAACACCAGTTAAATGAGGGTGAGAGTTTGAAGATAAGAGATGGATCAGTGAACACTTTTATAGAAGCACATCAACCAGATATGGTGTGTCATCAATTTATTTAATATATTTACTGCTTTGGCATCCATTTTTATGCCTGACATAAGTTGTTTCAAACCCAAAGCTGTCATCATTGGCCTAGTTAAAACTCCCCCACCTCACCCTGTGGTATGGCCCACTTGTTCCTCATCTCATTGATCCAAAAACCCAACATATCCCACATCTGACCATGATCAACCTAATGGTCAACAGTGGAGTCAGATAAATAAGTTCCCCCTTTTGGTGTGTTTTCTTCAAACTAATCAATCCATGGACCTTAATAAAGGCATAGACCCACAGAGCCTCTCTTGTCTCTCTCTCCCATCCCACCTCCCGGTTGGTTGTGCTGTGGGTCACCTCCATCAGACTTCCAGTCGGTCTCCTTTTGGCCCCCCTAAGCTCTCTGGGATCATAAGTAACACATTTCTTCTATTCCATCTATTTTGGTTTCACCTACCCATTATGTCTTATCTGACCATCAAGGCTAATCCCTCTTCAGCCCCACCTCCTCACAAGGGCTCTTCTAGAGAGTGGCTATCTTGGTTTATGGTCACTCTCAAGAGTGTGATCTTAAGATCAAATTAGAAAGAAGCTGTAACAATAAAAATCACAACAGGGTGATTTTTATTGTGAAGGTGTAAAGGGTGTGAGATTTTACCCTATTTGCAAGGTAACAAGGTAACTGACCACAATTTCATAGATGTAGGAGACTCCCTGAGTCAGAAACAATGGACTGTGTGCCTCACAGTGCAGTAGACGCCAGGAGCTTTGTGTTTGCATCAGGTCCCTTGCCCCTCAAGCCAGTGTGGGCGAAGCTGAGTTGCACAAGTGGCTCTGGCAGATGCAGTGGGGATGTGTACAGCTGAGGAAGCTTGAATTTGGGAAACCCCAATCTTTTAAGGGGCCTGCCAGCAAACATGGCTAACCTATCTCAGAGGATTACTGTTATTTTTCTGGACAACAAACAAATCTGTCCTCCACTCTGGAGGGAGACTCTTATCTAAAGTTATTTGCTAAAGAAACATTCTTGAAAAACTAGTCTCTCTCTGCCTCTGTTCACATGACATGCAGAAATATGAGGGACTCAAGGAGAATTGTCTTCCAAGGTGGTGATTGAAATTCCCACTAATTCAGAGGGAACACTCACAACAATTCTGAAGTTTCTAGTCTCAGCAAATTATGCCCTGTTTAGTAATTTTCTTTATTAAAAAATTTAAGATGGGAGACTATTTTTTCTCTTAAAAGTGTACGTAATATTTTTGGTGATAATATTTTTAAGCTTTAGTTTATTAACTTTCTAACATAAGAGTCTCTTAACTTCTCTACTTCAGTTTTTAATATGTGATAGCTTTCATTTACTGAGTACTACACAAACATCCTATTTAACCCTTATAATACAACATACCTATGTAAAATGTAATAATCCTTATTTTATAGTTGAGAAAATTGTGGTAAAATGTATTAATTTAACATTCAACTGATCACACCTGTAAGTGGTAGAACTGTTTTTGACATATTATGCTTTCTTAGTCATAGTGGTAAAAAAGAATTACTAAATATGTAAAGGAGAGGTCACATAGGGACATGAAACAAACAAGCAATTTAGATTTGGTGTTTGCTTTATTTGTAGGCAATTCATTGGTAAGTAAAGTGGTCCAAGGCCTTTGGAATTAGCATGGCACACTCAACAGAATTCGGTTCTCAGCCGGAAGAGGTGCCGTTTGCATTCCCTGAGTGCATAATCTCTAAATGTAAATAGTTTAGTATTGTAGCTTAATTTTTGTGGGATTTTAGAGTAGATTCTAGAGTAGACTAGATTATCAATAGTTTAGACTATGGACTACACTAGTTTTGAGAACTGTCCTATTTTTTGTTTGTGTGTTTTCTTTTTCTCCCTCCACTGTCCAAATTCTCTCCCTCCTCCACACTGACTTCTTCCTGTGTTTCTGATTCTGCGGTAGTATTCAACATTAGAGAATAAAGGTAATGGATTGTAGTTTAATTCTAGAATCCCAGGGTGAACTTACATAGAATAGCCTAGATCCTTACTACATCCTTAGCCAAATTATACTAATTTTTAAGGGGCAGCTAGTGTTGAGTTAATCTAGCAATTTATACGAATTAGGTGGTGATGTATTAATCTAACACTATAATTGTCATGTAGAAGATGACTTTTGTGGCCAGGAAGTCCTCGAGTATCTCTTTCAAAGTGTCATGAAATGAATGATGATGATTTAGTGAACCTAGTTATAAATCTTGATACAATCTTGAAAATGCTTGGAAATGATTACTTGCACATTCCCACACATATATATTGGGGTGCCTGCTCTCTGCCACATGTTGGGTAAGATATAGGAGGTGAAAAGTTGTGAAAGAACTGCTTCCCATGCTGAATGAATTCACATTTAGTAATTTAGAGAAAGAGAGAATTGAGTACAACGTGATGAGTGTCACGATAGTATAAGGTTACAGTACTAGTGAAGGGCAGTAGAATATTTTTGTTGTTTTATGTCAAATTATATTTCTGTTTAGAACAGTGTTTCTCAAAGAGTAAATCTATAGGTCTAATATCTCTAAAATATCACTCTCTAGAGGAGTGTTTTCAAGTTTTAGTTTAAGGAAAAGGTTTACCATATTAAACACATAGATTTCCAGGAATGACAGAAGTTATAGAATCAGAATCTTTGGATAGTTCTGGTTGGAAGGGTTTCTATGAGGTCCAGGTTAGTTGAACAAAGCTCAACAGGTAATTCTTTGCAGGTAGCAAAGTGTAGAGCTGATGTGGAAATTATATTCAGCTGAACAAACTTTTATTTTATTATTTTGTGCCGTAGAGCCAAAAATAAGTATCAGTTGTGTATTATTTACTTTTGCTCATGCTAAAAAGAGTTTTGCCATTTTTAGCAGATGATATCTCCTTTACCCTGGCTTCTGTATTCCAAGAATCTGCCAATTTATTTAAAGCTAATTACATCTCTGAAGAGTAGACTTGAAGCTTTGTGGTTAATTTTAAAGCATTTCCTGAATATAGAAGATCCAGGCTGAAATCCATACAACACGATCCAGAAGCCATGATCCAAAAATTTTGTGTTTCACTTGGCCACAAATAGAAAAATAAATGATGACTGGCTTGATTTCAGCAAGTTTTATTTATATGTTTTGCATATATTATACTCCCTTAAAGCTTACACTAGAAAGAAAAATAATGTTTGTGTTATGAGGTTTTTATTTCACATTATCTGGCATGAAATCAATTGCAAGAAAATGATCGCTATCAAAAAAATTAATCTATGTTCTTACTTGCACCTATACTGTTTAAGATTTATATTTGTTTTGGCTTGATATAATCACAAATTAATGTTTTACTATTATAATTTCTTATGTTATAATTCTAGTATTTGTAGAAGTGTTAAGATATTTGAATAGATACAAATAACTAAACTATATACTTTGTATTTGATCAGTCTATTTACAAGTAAGTTTAACGGAAGTATATGTTAAAAATTATATATTAGGAAAGCCTGTTTTGTTTCTCTTGAGAAACAATAGACAAGAAGATGAACTGTTTTTTCTCCTTCATAGACTTAAGTAGAAGGACTGGCGCTAAGCTCTTTTATCAAGATTTGTTAGACTTTCTCAATATTGGAATATATTTTTCTAAATTAAAATAGGATTGTATAATATTTTTTTGTGTCTTGGAATCAATTTGGGATTGCCCTGCTTAGGGGAAAAAAAAGGAAATTGAAAAGAAAAAGATAATGATTATAATTATGTGCTCATGTTTCATGTCATTAAACAAAGGCAGAAAGTCTATAAAAACATATTTTAGGCAAACATAAATAAAATATAAAAACAACATTTAGTCATCTTTGTAAGAGTGGACTTGCTAACCCATAGCACCGTAGTGAGAGGAGATCAATGTATCTTCGGTTAAGTTGCCTTGCTTAGGTCATGATTTAGAATCTTTCAAGCTGCATATGAGTAATGTCTGTGAAGAAAGAACGATGATCTCTTGATGGAGGAAAGGAACAGGTAGATCTGTGTATACAAATAAGGCCTGTTCTATATTCTGTTGATAAAGATGCAATAGATGTGTAAAATTTTGGTGCTAAAAAAGCGTGTTAGAAATGACTCCACCTTTGTTTCCCTAAAGGATTCTTTCCTCCTCTAGCCATTATCTTTACTTTCCAAAACTCTCAGCAAACCATTTCTCAAACATCATTGACCCTAATTTATGTGATTGTTTAATCCAAACCTTGCTTAAAAGGATGATGAGTTTCTCCATAGATAATCATTCTCAGTATGAAGCTGATGGAATTTCTCTTTGGCATTTAACCTGCATGCAGCCTTTGAGGAAGAAGAATCAACAATATCAGTATCAGATGACATTTAAACATTTTTAATAAACACACTCCAAACAATGCCTAAAGATATAGATCAATTTATTATACTGATTGCTCTGGGTAGGAAATTGGTCGGGGGAGGTGAATAAGGTGAATGTCAAGGTGATTTATACTTTATTTCTTACATAAAAAGTTACAAGGCAATAAAGGTGAATTCTTGGTAGATCCAAGACTATTTGTTTTCATGCTTTTTAGTAGTTTTAGCAATCCCGTGCAAAACAAATAAAACAAAAAGACTCATGGCTAAATTTTGTCATGGGCTAGGGACACTATGGGCTAGGGACACTATTTTTAGAGTTCACATTCTTGATAAAAGCAGTACTTTAAAAACTGTATTCTTCATGTACAGACTCCTGTGAAATAAAAACTAACAAAGCATGTATACTATAACCTTTGAGAAAACATCTGTCAAACACTGAGGACATGATGTTGTGGGTGTATGTGTATATGTGTTATATAACATAGTTCATGTGTATAGGATCCCTTTAAAAACAGGTACTATGTCCTATATTTTTATTCCCTAAACACTTGCATGTAGTAAGCACTTAGTAAATGTTCATTGAATAAAAGCAAACACACATTTGACTTTTTGTCCTAGAAATACTTTTCCTTCCAATTAGGATGTGTATTTATTTATCTAGTTTCCAATTATCAAATGTTGAAATGTGCCAACATTAATTCATCCTTGTTAGTCCGTTCCCATATTATAACTTTTAAACCTCAAAAATCACAGTTTCCAGCCTGGCTTCTTTAGCCAATGGAGCCTTTTCAAAGTACCAATAATGTTTCTTTATAGAAACATTTTAAACAATATGTAAGTATATAGTAGATATGACTTAAAACATATACAGCAGTTTCTCCACACATAAAGATTTTCAAAGTAAAATCTTTGTTCACCGGCCTATAACAAATTGTTAGAAGGCTTTGGTAGAATTATGCTGGACATATACATTTTTATGAATATAAATAAGCTGCATTATTTTCCATTATCTGGTTAAGGTTATTGGAAAGAGAAGAACATTTTACCTTTGAGATGGAATATTATACTAAATATTCATGGAGGTATTATGTTGTTCTGTCCATTGAGGTCTTCAAGACTTCCTATCAGCATAAGAAATGCTGAGGAAATGTCACACCTCACTATCCACCCTCTCTTCTCCACCCCCTCAGGAAATAAGGTGAGAAGGCCGACACAATGATCTGCTCTCCTTTCTTATTCCATTTGTGGTAAAATTGGACTCATTTTATTGTCTGTTCTATTAAAATGTTATATTCTCCCATGGTTCTACAGACAAGAGCTTTTCCACAGGGTAAAATACAGTGAAAGCTTATGGACCACTAAAGTGTTTTCAATCATTTCACTCATATTTACATATTGAAATGGTCATCAGTAATTATAGTTTTAACATAGTCTACTCTATGGAATTATGTTTGTAAGATTCAAATGGAAGCAAAACTTGATTGAGCTTATAATATGCTAGATATCTAGCATACCAAATAGAAAACATATAAGGTAGAAAAATATCCCAGATGCTGAAAAAAGTTAAATTCATTGCCTAAAATTGTATAGTTAGCAACAAGCAGCACCAGAATTGGAAACCAGATCTGTCTGACTTAAAAGTGTTTGTTCATTATGCCATAGCTCCATAGTAAACGGTTGCTCCTGTACATATTCTTTTCTGCAGAATGTAGAAGTCTGTTCATTCACCTAAGTCTGCTATTTTCAGTAGGTATTGTTAGACCATTCAAATGATTATCTTGATTCTTTTGATATGTTAAGAACCTTTTGATGAAGATAGGCAAAACTCCTTAGAGTGATAATTAAATTGCCAACATAGTCATACAAGAATTTGCTAATCCTTATTGGGTGTTGACTGTTTGAACATTAATCACATAACACATGCATATTTTACTTTGATTAGTCTATTATGGATATCTATTATTACACTTTTGTTAAAAGAAAAATCTTGACATGTACATTAGCCAAAGAAATTGTTTTGGAATTTAAAGATATTTGTTTAAATTGTGTCTTTAAGTTAATTCTTGATATAGTATCAACATTATTGGAGTCTAACTGAACTGTCATATGATCCCTGATGGTTTCCTTTCAAAGCTGTTAAGAGAAAATTTCTTATAATTAAATATTTCAGAAAACTTCTTTTATCTTTAACCTGCAATTAATTTATAGTCTGGGAAGCAAATTATTTACAGATTTGGAAAATAGTCTAAGATAAATACATTTAGTTATTAATTAGGATAATAGAATTATATCTCTATATACTATATAATTATTCTGCTTTTATTAGACTTTCATATCACCTGACAGTATTCAATGCTAGTGGACAGGATAAAGATATGACAAAAAGTAAAGGGTGAGAATGAATAGGCTTTCAAGGGAGCTGATCTTTCTCTGATCTGATAAAAGCTCTCCCATTCTCTTATTTCTGTTTTTTTCCCTCTGCAGACCACTGCATATCAAAAGCTTTTTCACTGATTAGCAATAATCTCTCAGGATTTGAGGACCAGACTTTTGTAAAGACAGTTCCCAAACTAACATACAATTTTTTGTTGTTGTTGCTGTTTTTGTTTTTCATCTTTAGCGATTTCTCAAACTTTGCTGGGGAATTTTTTATTAACCTGAAATAGATTATACCAGTGTTTTGGCTTTAATATATACTGTGAGTGCCTAGTGATAAAGTTTTTGATGGTTTTTATGGGAAACAAGCTTTGGAGTCAAAAGGTTCAGGGTAAAGTCTATTTTGTTCAAGTTTTGAGTCCTTAAAATAATCTTTAAAATGATTTTCTACTTTAAATGCTCAAACCAGTAGGTAGGTAGGTAGGTTTTATTAACATATCTATCAATAGCATATATATTTTTCATTCTGTACCTAAAGAATTTTCATGCATACATGCGCTACCTCACTTATAAAAAGCCATTTAATGAGCCTTTCTGATTTATCTTAATAGCAGAATTAAGCTCAAATGTCTCTTATTGTTCCAGATTCTTTCTGTTTGGTGCTCCATCCTCAGTCTGTTTTTAGTGTTTAATACTATATTATACTATAATATAAATTAAATGAGAAAAATGTTTTCTTTTTTCTTATATAGCCAACTGTGATAATAGAGATGATCTACTGAGCAAATATTCACATTTATTTAGATAGGGATTTTTATCAGATTTAACACAATTTGCTTGTGGCATTTAATCGTAGATTATTGGCTTTAAAAATAAAATGTCACTTGATCAGAATAGAAGTTAATTAGAGCCTTGGAGTGTCTAGAAGACGTGTCAATTTTCTGTAAGTAATGACTAGCTGATCTTTTGCCACAAGAAAGAGCACCTTCAGTGACTGTACTACTCTAAAGATAGACTATCTAAAATTCAGTAATATGCTTTCTCATGAAATTTCACATATACAAAATATTTCATCATCTTCCTCATGAACAAAGATAATGGTGGCACATTTTTCATGGTTATATATTTCTAGATTTCCAAGCTGGGGATATAAAATTTAGCAGCTTTTGAGCTGTAAACCAACCTTTTAAAATACAACTTTTTCATATACATAACTTCATGTCTTTAGGTTTCTAAAACTTTTTCAGAATCTTGAAATACATGGCATTTACTTTATAAAATTAGTGTTTAAATATATATATTATAAATCTTATTTGCATTCTCTCCCTCCTAGGAGAACTGTCTTACAGTTTGTTGGCACTGTTACTCTGTTTCTTTGGAAATAGTTAATTGTGATGTTCACTGTCATTATAGCTCAATAAACATGGATTGTGTTCATGCCGTAAGCCATGTGATTCTGGGTCAGATCAGTTAAGTTACACTTTCTCATGTGCTCCAGAGGAGGCAAGGGCTTGGTAGAGTTACAGCTGGTACCTCGAAAACCATGCTCGGCCCTATGGGTGAATATCCACCAATGTGTTGTTTGCTGGGGTAGCATTCTCCTCCTGTGTGTTGTGAAGGAAAAATCTTAATATCCCTTGCTAAGGCTTAAGGCATTTTTGAGTTCTAATATTTCTTAATCTAAGAAAGTCTATTTAACATTTTAATTAGTATTTTGTTTAAATTCATGAAATTCTTAAGTTAATTTTTTAGCCCATACTTATAAAAGTTTAATTGTTCTTATAAGTGCCCTTTAAAAATGAGGGAAGACTTACATTCTGAATTTTATCAAGAACATGGCCTCATGTGTATTTCCTTATTGTCTGTCTTTATTTCCCCATACTACAGCTTTCCTGTAAAGAAATTGCTTCCATTTCCTTTTCATGTGCCATTTTATTCAATTTTTTGCTACATTTTCATTTGAATTTTTGAATTTCTTAAAGTATTATGATGCAATGTTACTGAAATGTATTCGCTTATCCTTTTTGTCTTTTGTCTTTGCTGTGTTCAGTTTTGTATTTTTGTAGGGAACCTTCCTTTCATTACTCTCCCTGGTACAATTTCTAACATTTACTAGCTCCTTTGATATTCCATTTCTGCCTACTAGCTGATAGGCAACACCACTGTTATTTAAGCAAACTACAGAGAATTTTCCTTTAAATTCAGCTTAGGGATTCGTAAATTGAGATCTCTCCTTAGATAATATTATATGTCATTAGTAAAACCTATGTAATAGCTTAAAAAAAATGAACAGATTATAATATTAAATCACAGTGATTTAATACATTTATATAATAAACCACTTAGAGATTTATAATTTTCTAAAATCTAACCTGATAATTTCTATCTTTGAATAAGTGAATTTAATACATTTATATTTATTATATTTGCATTTATGTTTGTCTTATTTCTACCACCATTTTCTAGCTGTGTGGGGCAGGCCACAGATCAACTCAGCACTGAACTATTTTCTCAAGGGGACACAGGGAGCAAGAAGAGTCATAATTAACTCTTCAAAGTTGATAGCTCACATATATATATATATATATATATATATATATGTATATAGCTTCCTGTGTACCAGTCACCGTTTTAAGCACTGTACATATAATAACTCATTTAATCCTTTCATCAACCCGTGAGGAGGCAAGTTTTCACATTATTCACATGAGAAAATGAGAGAAGAGACTTAACTTTTCCCAAGGTTACACAGCTAGTAGGTTGCAAGGGCTGGTATTCAAACTCTGTGTTCTTTATTATTGAATGTTACTGTCATTGTAGAAGCTTATCACAGAGAACATGATAGTGAAACTGGGAAATACAAAGAGAAAAATCTAAAAACCATTGGAGAGAGAAAAAAAGTTTATCTACAAAAAGTGACTAGCTGACACTAGAGACGTTATCTCCAACTGAACCTAATGGAAAAATATTTTGAAAGTGCTAACGGAAAATAAGTCAGCTTAGAATTCTCTAACTACTTCAGCATATGAGAGTGAAGGTGAAATAAAGCCATTTTCAGAGCACAAGTTCTTTATTACAGATTATCTCTGAAAGAACTGCTAAGAATGTGCTTTAGCAAAGAAGTTATTACATTTTTGTGGCATTTGGTAAAAACCAAATATCCTATTAACAAGGTGCTTAGCATAGGGCTTAGCACATATTTATTAATCTCTCAATATAGTTTTCTTTCACCTTGTAGAAATGCATACTATACAGATATTTTCTAAAAACACAATTCTACCAAAATGAATATACTCTCTTGATTAAACTTTTCTAAAAACTGAAATATGAGTCATTTAAAGAAAGCACTCACTGATGACACTACTGCTGATGATGGCAGAGGTACTAAACTCAGTGGTTTTTAAGAATAGTATGTTATTTTCATTGATAAAGAGTAAATACACATACGTCAACTTTAGTAGTTTAGATTACTAAATGATTTAGAATTTGTGAATCGTAAATAAGGAGCCTCTTCTGCTTTTTATGTCCTCATAATTGATTAGAAAACCAAAGCACTTTATGTAACAATTACATATTCATGTGGTCATTGGAATTCTAAGATTTATTGTTTCTTTTTCAGCGCCTGGCTTTGGAAGCAGAGAAAGTTCAAGCAGCCCACCAGTGGAGGGAGGATTTTGCGGTAAGAATTCTTTTTAACTACTTAATTTAAGTAGATTGATATTTTGTATTTTGATAATTATGTTTACATTAAAATATTTTTTAGTGATGGAATCTATGGTGTTATGGGACCAAAAACCAACTATACTTTGTTGCTTTTTTTTTTTTTCCAAAAAAATTGCTTTAGGGTAACCAGGGCCAATTAAGCTAGTCAAAATGTACTTGCTCGTGTTCCATGTTTAAAAAATAATAAAAAAAAAAACCCTTGAAATATTCTCCCATTCTTAAAGGTACAGTATTTATAAAATACATTAAAAATAACATTAAATTATAATATATGATTAATCTTTGTAGATGTTATGAATATACTAGTTGAAAACAAGTTGCCTTTAACTGCTTTGAGTTTGTAAGAAGTGGTACGCATATTATAATCACCTTGATGGCGGGCAATATGGTTAAAGTGAGAATGAATGTATTAAACCTCTTAAAATTTTCTTCACTCTAGCTAGAAGTAATCTTTTTTCCTACTTTGGCCTACTTTCAGAAATGCTGACTGACATTAGCTTTCGCATGTATTTTTTTGATAAACTTGTTTTGTGCTCTAAGAGTCATTAGTTTAATTATATAAGTAGCAGAAATTCACCTTGTAATGAGGTCTGTCCTCATCTATCTACCCTCCTAGAGCCAAGGGGCACAGTGAAGAAGTCTGTCCTGAATAGTCAGCTAAAGTACTTCTGTTACATATTTGAATTATTAAATTTATAGTGAAAATCTTTTTAGTTTCTGATCACAGAAAAATTCCAGATGATCCATTTTGGGGATGTAACCTAGCACCCCCCCCACCCCCAGACCACCACTACCACACACACTTTTCAGATAAAATTTGAATGTGACAGCTTGATTGTACTCTTTGAGATTTCGTAAAACAAAAGTCTCAAATTTGAAGGTAAAAAGTGCTTCAGTAGAACATTAAACTCAGGTTTAGGAATTGGCACTTCTGTTTTGTATGATTGTGATAAATATAAATAGTATGATTATGTTAATTATCAGACACGAAATGCTATTTCATTCACTTATGTGATAACAGTCTTCTATGTTTGGTGCTTCTGATATTATTTATTTTTACTATATTTTCCACTAATTTATGTTTCTTAATGAGTCTTCTGAGACACTATTTGACAACGGTCAGTTTGTTTGATTCTCTGCTAAATTGATCATATTACCTCAGTCGTTGGTGTCATGTGGGTATGAGCTTTGTCCACAATTTTTATAAGAGGTAGGTTAATCAAGATCATTTTGCCATCCATGATATATAAAGGGAAAAAATCAATGACTAAGTTAAAAACATAAGCTCCTTGAGCATTGAGCAAATTACAAGCTCATCCAATGAAGGGATTTATTATAATTTATTTTACAATGTTGTTAGTTGCTTTTAGATGAAAGAAAAGTAAACTCGAACTTTTTTTTTTGTTTTCTCAAATAGAGAAAAAGCAGCAAAACTAATCTATCCAAATGAATATCCTTTTCATTAACTGTTAATAATATTAAATGGAAATTACTCTTTCTCCCCAACATAGAGGTGGTGTCATAAAAGCAGTATAGAATCATAAGAGCTGTACAGCTAGATCATGTATTCTGCCTAGTATTGGTATAGTATAATTGTTGCTGTTTTAGTTTGAATCTTCAGCAATTCAGAGAACTCAAAATATCATTAAGGACACACAAAGTCAGCCTCTCTAATATATAGATTATACATTTACTGTTCCAAAAAAGCTGCTTTCTTTGCATTAAAGTAGTTTGGTAGTATTTTAAGTAGTCGTTTATTAGTTGTATGTCTTTTTCAGTTTTCTAAGGAGCACTAATGTGGAAAAGAATCACTTAACAAGTCATAGTAAAATGCCTTTATTTTATTGGTGTTATTTTATTTATTTATTGCTTTGTGGATGTAATGTTTCCTTTCCCAGATATATTGTAAACTCTTTAATATTGGGCTCATTGACACTACATTAATATTTGGCAATGATTTTTTTTCTTACGGAAGTAATGCGTAGCTATATCTTATAACACAAAAACACTCCATGCAAGTTATCTATTACTGTATTTTATTAAATCCAAACCATCATCCGTTGTAAGACACTTTTTCATTTTATTCATTTCATTTATTTCTAAAAAAGAAGAAGCTATTTAAATTATGATGTACCAGCAGTGTACATCATACATCTCAAAATAAGAGATGTCACAATGTGAAAAAAAATTATCTTGAAATGTAACCCATATTATCCACTCTCACAGTACCTGCATCCAAGTAGCAGCACTACTAAAATAAAAGTCATACAAGAGGACAAATCGGTCCCACAATGATGCAAAAGCCATTACTAAATCTTATATGGTTAAACAGAAAATAAATGGTTTGCCCAGTAAGTGTTAGGAGTTCTTAGCAAATAGTGGTCACCATGTCAGAGAATTCTTGAACAAATTCTGTTCTAAATTTCCCCCTAGATTACCTCACAATTTATTTAAGACATATGAACACTTGACTGACATCAAAAGAGACTGTTAAAGGGAAAACAAGTTGGTTTACTTTAGAGCACTGTCAACTCATTTCTTGAGTACCCTTTTTGAAGGACTGTGAATGTTAACAGGACACACATCTGTCACAATTTGCACACTGAGAATTGATATTTCCATATCTTACCATGTCAGCTGTACATAAAGTCTTTACAATAGCCCTTCTCTTTGAAATACCATAGTTTGATAGAATGTTGAGATAGTGGCAATTTTTATTTTTGGAGAATAGAACCTGAATGAAGATTGTCTGATCCCAAGACTCAAATAAGTAAAAAGTATAAAAGTAAGACCCCCGCATTTTTTCCCTAATAAACTAGATGGTGCTTCAGTTTATAAATATAACAAGATTAAATCCTTCAAGAGCAGAACACTATTCAAAATCATGGTTGGAAATTAGAAATCATCAACATTAAATCTCTTGTTATTTTGTAAAAGCACACAAAGCAATCACATATTTTATCAACAGTTTAACCAAACATTTTAAAATGTTTAATTTGAAGTTAAATGCTACCATCTTCCAAAAGGTCCTCCTTTTAAACTTTATAAATTCTTTTATCTTTTAACTATTTGCATCAGCGCAATAGTTCTTTAATGCCATCCTTTAATAATTTAACACTAAGATGATTTAGAAGGCAGAAATAATTTCCTAAAAGGTACATTAACATTTCAAAAAGAAATATAGTATTCTGATTCTTCCCTCAAGTATAAGTAGACAAGTTTCATTAATATTACTTAGGCAAAATGTTGATTAACATTCCCTCCTGTGTAATGTAGAGAAATCTCATGAACAACAAGAACAAAAGGCAAAGCACTAATATGCTGGCAACAACAAAGGGCTCATGTAATTCACACTCTCCCTTGGCTCCATTCAATTCCCAACTGAATATACAATTGAGGGAACAAAGGGCATACACTCTAAATGGATTAAGATTTATGCGGTCATGCGTTTACAAGTTCAAACCAATATTTATAAATAAGCTATGTCTACCAGCTGCCTTTCAGGTCTCCATGCAACTTATGGGTGTTAAAGGTGACATTTCATGTCATTTATGATGGACAAATTATTTTATTAAAGGCAGGTGGGAGAAGAAAAAAAGAGCTTGGAAAATGAATTGTTCCGCATGAAATAATTGCTATTATTTCTACCAAACAGATCTTTTCCAATTGCATTTGAAATCTCACTTGATTGCATTGCAATGGTTGGTTAACTAAAGCAATTTTGTTTCCAACTAAGTCTGCAATATTAATTGTACTTACACATGTATAAACATAAGGGGTGCCTAATTTGTATTTTAATAAGTAGGATCTTTATGTATGGCTTATTAGCACCAGCTTGTTACTGTGCAGGCTGAGTACAGACGACTAGAAAATTGGCCAGTAAATAAAACATTTGAAGAGTCCTTTTTAGCTTTAGCTTCACAGAGACAACAAATTAGAAAGTAAAAACTTTTCTAGTGAAGTTGAATGTTATTGAGTGTCAATCAGACTCATTTAGTTCTCCAGTATTGCTTTCATTTTATAATGTTAAAAATTACTGTGCCAAATCATGTTTTGAAATATTGATAATATTTTAAATTTCGTGTTTATATGAGTAAAATTCAAAGGCACTGGCATTACATTTCATCTATCCTTATGCATTTCATGGAATTGCATCATTCTTGTTGTTTATAGCACAAACAGTTGTGAACATGTAGAGTGGGAAACTGCAATGTATTTATTTGAATTACAATGTATAAAAAGACAAACACAATTCTAAATTATAACATAGTATAGGGTCTTGGATACGAAAGAACTGACTTACAGGAGCAAAAGTGAGGGGATGACATTCTGCTTAATGAATAAATGAATAAACTTAATAGATCACCAAAATGATTTTAAGCTCTGGTTTGATTAGTCTTTCTTAGTTTCGCCTTTTGGTTGAAATACCCTTTTGAAATCAAGAGCTTGCATATTTTAATGTTTTTGCAACTTTTCTGTTAGGGAAACAATTTTTTATTACTGCTTTTTTTTTTTTAAGAGTCTTGATAATCTATCTTCATCATCAAGGTAGGAACCACAATGCAAAACTAATTTACTCAAAAATTCTGGGGAACTGATTTAACAGAAAGGAGTCAGTCTTGTCTATTGTGCCTTCATGTTTTTGTTCATGCACATGGATACATGCGCATTGGATAACAAACCAGAGCAGAATATAATAACCATGGGCTTTAAATTGTTAGTTATCCTAGGTGACAACCCACATTTTCTGTTCCTTACATTGAAAAGCAGCAAAATATTTAACCATTAATTACCTGGTCAAAAACATTGTTTTCATTTTTAATAATTTTTAGTATTTTCTAATGCTCCCCCTAACCTCACTGTCCATTATTTCTATTAAAGTCAAAGTCAGGACAGTACATGATAGTATAGTAGAAGCCCTTATAGTGAGAACCATGCGGATATGTCTTGTGATGATGCAAATTTAGATATGAAGTGGACTGGTAAATTTCTTTCTTTCTTCCCCTCTCTGCTCCCCTTAGGAAGGGAGGGAAAAGTTTAAAAGAACAAGCAATCCTTAGGGAAATGACTTAGGAGATGGGGAGGTGGAAGGTGGGCCTCTGTATTTTTCAGGACCAATCTGCTGCCTCGGTATCCTAGGATTGAGATGATGAAAATAGTGCTAAATTATTGGGAAATTCCTGGGATTGCTGCCAGTGTTCTAAAAATTTCAGCCATACAGAGCGCCCAAAATCATCCCCATTGATATTTAAGCTGGAGTCGTTTACTGCCACCAGCTGGTGCCAAGTCGCAGCTGTCAAAAGAGTTTTTGAACTCAGATTTCATTAACCTCTTTGTAACTTGAGCTGCATTTTATTAAAATTTTTGTATGCCACTTATTTGCATTAAAATGGGGGGTTCATGCATTAATTTCTGAACTGCAAAACAAAAAGATAAAGAAAATGCATATGTATTACACTGACTGCAATTTGCATTTAATGCATAATCTGTAAAAATTTCCTCCATATACTCCACCCATTTCACTTCCTCGTTCAAAAATCTCAGTGACTCTCCATTTGGCATATCTTTGGGGTATATCAGGCCTTTCATGGTCTGGCTCCATCTAACCTTTTCTAAATTTTCTACTGCAGAATCTCCCCAGCAGCTTTAGCATTCTCCTGAAATTCTAAACCCCAAACATAAACTACTTGACATTTCCCTAAACCAATATTCTCTTCTTCACCTTCAGAGCTTTCGATAATCTCTGCGTAGAAATCTTTTCCCTCTCTTTACAATAACCTCAGGGCTTTGACTGGCCAGTGTTGGATTTGTTGTCTGTTTTGTAATATATGTTTCCTTAACGCCCAATGTATATATTTCTATTCAAGTATGTGCCGCTGTATAATTTTTAATTCTGCGCATTGTGTTTTTTAACCACAAAAATGTGGCTAAGAAAAACCATAGTTTAGTGTTACTGAGGACAGATAGTAACTTATATGTAGTTTTTTAATTTAAAAAAACTACTTGTATTGGGATATCTGTTTTTACTTGTAAGCATTATTGTCAGTATTACTGGGGAAATAATGAACAGTTTGTTTGAACTGCATTTTATATGTCTGAATATATTTGTCCACAACTGTGGTATAGTTATGGAGCCCTGGCCTTGGAGTTGTGCAAATCTACTTTAAGTTTTGCTTCTGCCAACAACTTGCAATGCGGTTTTGGCAAAATAGTTTCCTTGAATATCAGTTTTTTTTTAATCTAAAAAGTCTTGGCTCTACAATCTCCACCAGCATAACTTTCACTGTAAGATGCTGTAAGAGATACCATAAGCACTATCTCTCTTCCATGGAAAATATTGCTAGAAATCCCAGGGTTTGTCTCAGGTGTTCACTAGCAGGTTGGCACAGTCCCTTGACGGACATTGACCTAGTCTAGTGAGCATCTGCCAGCTCCTATTACTATTGTGCATCCCCAACTGTGAAATCCTTCAGTTGCAGTCATAGTGTACTGTACACAGGAATGGGGTGAATGACCCCATTCCCAGTCCTAGAGGTTTTTAATCCCTAAGGCCCCGAAGCTAGTTCTCAACTACCTGTGTCACAAAGGTCTTGAAGAAAACAACTCTTTTATCATGTATTTAATGCTTGTCTCTATGAGGGTAGAAACACCTTTCTTTGGGGGTCTTTCTTTCTTCCCTTATTCTCACCTCCTCAGTGTCCATTGGGTTCCTCAGTGTGAACTCTTGTCTATACATTTCTCCTTCTTCAGGAAATAGTCGACCTCCAGCAAATGAATGCATGAAAAGAGATTCATGACAATTTGCCAACTGCAAACATGTATCGTCATAGTTCAAGTTGCACTTGGAGGACCCTATTGCTATATCTCCACAAAGTTGTTTTGAAAATAAATGAGGTCATTTTTATAAATATGCCTAGCACTGTAGAAGGTCTTTAAAAATGGTAATTTTAATATAGGGCAGTATCTCCTATATTTATTTCTTTCAAGAAGTTAGAGTTCAGAGACTAATACATATTTCTATTTACGGTAGATCCTTGAGGACAATCAGTCAACCAGTACTGGAACAGAGTAGCATAGGTAATACAAACCTGAATTTAGAAAGCAATGCGCAGCTTTTCTTAAGCAGCCCATGAAATATGTACCCGTGTAGCAACAACAGTAAGATCCAGGCAGCACAAGTTAACAGCTAGATCAAAAAGAGCAAAATACTACTTTTAACCAAAATTAATGAGATAAAATATGAAATTCAACATGAGTATAGGTTTAAAATAGCAATTAAATATGCTATTTAATAAATGCTATTTAATAAATTTAATAGCATTAACAATGCCTATTTACATTTCATCAGAAGACATATTTTGGTCCAAGAAATGGGATAATCAAGAGAGCTTGTAATTGCTGAATGTTAAAGAAAATCAGTAATCATGGAATTGTAGTATTGTGTGTTATGGGATATATTAAGTTAATTAAATTACTGGATTCCAAAGATTATGCAATTGCTACATTGCAAAAACTGCCTTATTTTTGTTAAAATGTTTCTGCACTGTGAGGATAGTTCTCCTGAGGATCTTCTAAGAATTACCTGGAAGCCCCCCACCTTCTTTCTTTTTACAGTCCCTCCTTTCACCCTTCCACTGAGGTTCTCAGTGACTTCCTATGGGGACAGAGCCAAGACCTTGCAAGTGAGTCAGTATAACTGATGAGAGTGTGGCATGTCATGTGTGTTGAGATTAAATAAAGCTCAACCGGTACTAGCTGGATGGTTTAAAATTATGAAAATAAAAATGATGCATCTAAATGCAGTTTTAAAGTTTAGAAATAAGGAATCAAATGGTAAATAAGTTTAATGTGGAAAAGAAAATTATAATCAATCTAAGGCTCAAAAAAACCCGTTTGGGTTTAGTTAATACCAAGAAGTAATAACAACAATAATCTGGCTTGCTCAATCACTTTCATTTTGAAAAGACGATACCATAATTGTTTTGTAAAAATATTTCAAAATCATTAATTTAGAAATTTAAGTGATATAGATAACTACAAAAGGGAGTATAGACTCTCTCCAAATTCCCCAAATAGGTATATTTCTTGTTTACATTTAGTAACTGTCGTGATGTTCAATGTACACGTTTATATCTTTTATTTATTGTATATTTTTCATGAGCTATACAAAACATGGTAAAAACATATAGAATGTACAAATTTGTAATCAGTGCATGCTATTTTTAATAAATCAGTATATTTGCATTTCCTCTCACCTTTCTTATGTCTCCCAAATCTTATTAAATCATTACCTTTACAAGATTGTTTTATGTTCTGTAACCGTAATTCTGCCCCCCACCCCCCCTGCAGTGTTTAATCCTGTTTCTGTATTTTGATAGATGAAATTCTATCAGCAGTACTTTTATGAGAGCGTCTCCATTACTAACCTTATTTCTGATTTCTGTTTTATTTTATTCTTTTGTAGAGACAGTGATCTGGCTATGTTGCCTAGGCTGATCTTGAACGCCTGGCCTCAAGCAATCATCCTGTCTCAGCTTCCCAAAGTCCTGGGATTACATGCATAAGCCACCCCCACACGCAGCCCTTAATTCTTTAAGTATTTTTTTTTAAATTTATTATTTAATTGATTGGATTTTGTTGTCAAGTACTCATGTACTTTTTTTGTTTGTTTGTTTTATTCGGAGACACAGTCTCCTCTGCTGCCTGGGTCGGGGTGCAATAGCATCTTCATAGCTCACTGCAACCTCAAACTCCTGGGCTCAATCCATGCTCCTGCCTCAGCCTTCCGAATAGCTGGGACTAAAGGCATGTGCCACCATGCCTGGCTGATTTTTCTATGTTTGGTAGAGATGGGGGTCTCACTGTTGCTCAGGCTGGTTTTGAACTCCTGGCTTCAAGCAATCCTCTTGCCTTGGCCTCTCAGAGTCTAGGATTACAGGCTTTAGCCACCCACTGCACCTGGCCTGTTGTCCTGTACTTTGATTGGATGGGATGGTCTAATCTCTGAGTTTTTGTGTGCTTGAGAATTCCTGCACATTTCCTTTTGGTCTTGAAAGAAGCCTTGGCTAAGTATGTATGTAAATCAGTTTGTTTCCAGCCCCTAGACCCCATCCTAAATTGACTTGATTTTTTTTTTCCCCCACCAGTTTTCCTAATGATATATTTTTTATTCTTGAGGTTGAATTAGGAATGATACATCTTATTGTTGATTTTTTGGTATCTTCATATTAAAGTTTTAATTTCAGGGATGTTTTCTTCCAGCATAGTTTTAAATATCTCTGTGTGTTTTCATGCTCTCTTCTTTAGGAACATCGTATAGTGTTAACTGAACCACCTTTTTAGTTTTCCATACCTGTTATGTTTTCTTTATTATAGTCTTTTTAAATATCTTTAACTTGGCTATGCATAGGTTCCTGAATCTCTGAATAATGATTTGATGGAATATATGAGGGAAAGTTAAAAGGAGAGGATGGTGAGGGAGGTTAGAGCTTCCACTTAGGGTGCATAGTCTCAAATATCTTACAAAATAGGCTCTTCCCTTTATGTATGTATAAAAACTGTACAGTCTAGTTGGTTTTAATGAACAAGAAGTCTGTAAGACTTAATGGTCAAAATGATTAAGCCCTGGATTTTCTTGTTGCGATATAATGATTGCCAGTTTTCCTTTCTTACTGGGATTTATTTCTTTTTATGTTTTTTAGCTAGAATTTATAAGGAAAGAAATAGAAAACTGCAAATAGTAGCCGAATTAACTGCATTTTCAAAGCCAAAATAGGAAATGTCCATCATAAGTGTTCTTAAAACTACATTCAGTATCTTATCACACCCTAGATTCTAGATGGCTACTATAAATTCCATTTTTATACAAATTATTAGAAAATCTGATGAAGAAAAGAAAATATAATGTAAACGAATGCAAAGGTAGAGAGAGTAGAAAATACTCAATGTTTAAACAGATGCCCTAAAGTTACCATTTGCATGTGGGACATATTGATTGTACTATAGAGAGTATAATGTGCTTCTGAGTCCACGTTATTCAATCAAATATTTTCTTGTCTAATGTAAAGTCTAAAATTATGTTCTGAGTCATGAAGAAAGTAAAAAAAAAAAAACATAATATTTGGAAGTAACATACTCTAATAATTAAATAGGACCTCCAGCCCAGGTGCCAGAAACGGTTTAGTCGTTTCCCATTGTGTAACTTCTAGCCAATTATTTAATATCTAAACCACAGTTTCCTCATCAGTAAAGTGGCAATAATATTGGTACCAGTAGCGCAGAGTTGATACTCAACTGAAAGTGTGCATGTAAGCCTATACACAGCTCTTTGAGTAGAATCAAGCTTAATTAAAGGAAATATGAATAATGCCACATTATTTAGAAGCTGATATTCCAGTGATGACTAAACAAATATAACTGAAATTCTACTAGCAAATTTAGCTTTTTTTAAAAAAAATAAATAAAACGTGGCATGCATTTCTCCTGTTTGCTTTGTAGTGGAATCTGCAAGTTATATAGCATCCTGCCATTTTGCATAATCCATACATTTCATTGAGATCAGTTATGCCAGTAAAAGGCTCTTTGCCTATTGAAACATATTTTCAAAGATTTCCAAGAGGAAACATGTGAAATGTTAAGTAATAAGGGCAGTACAGAATCAAAATATCCATTTAGATGCATTTAGATGAATTGTATTCCTGCTCAGCACAAATATATTACGTGTATGTATGTGTGTATACATATGCATATATACATATATATATGGGGGGGGGAAGAGAGAGAGAAACAGCTATTTTAGGCTCTAGAAATATCCTGAAAACATTTCTGCAATCTTAGTGTTTGTATGAACATTGGAATTCCATTATCTTACTGCTCACAATTGGTGAGATCTAACAAATTTTACATTTTCATGCTTATATTTGAAAATCGGTGGTATTCATGTTTGGAGGGTTTTTGGATTTCAAATAAAGAGCATTAGTTACACTCAGGAAGGGAAGAGATTACAGAATCTAAGTTGTAATAAATCTAAAGTATATGTTTGGTTGTACTGTTAAATTCTTTTTCTGTAATCTTGTGCTAAGTGAAAATCACCAAATCATGTCTCAAGATGATTTAAGCCTATTTCTTTGGCTAAGCCTATTTCTTTGGCTGTAGGGAAAATGAAAGAACATGACAAAGAATATCAGTGTTTCTGTTATTTTAATATCATAGACGTTAATCCTGAGGCTTCCCAGAAATGTATCCGTTTTTACAGGGTTTCCTCTGAAGTTCTGATTCATAGTTATTTTATTAATTTAATAACTTAGATTGTAATCCCTAAAGTTTCTTCTGTCTCTCTTTGTCTGTGGTGGCAAGGGGAGATGATGGAAGGCGTGGATAATTATCATCCACAAATGAATACAATCACAGTATGTGTTATTTTCATCAAATTATTTGTTTTCATATCATAATGTACACAGAAGGAGCATGAGAGGAATGTTGTGGAAGTTTAGAATATCAGCTTCTCTGGTGTGGGGGTTTGTATGGCCTACTTGCTATTGTTTCTCTTCTCAGTACTCTCAAAATGTCAAGGATATTTCATTGATGATTATAAATTGTCTTGAGCCATGCTCTGTGACTCACAGTAAAAACAGCAATGACGAGAAAAGCCAAGGTCTAGCTACAAAAGCACTGTTTGACCATGTTGAAAGCTTTGTGAATTTAGAAAGAAAACCAGCAATTGTACCATAAGTCCTAGCTGTGTCTGAGAGTGCCAAGGAGCTGTATCTTAAATAGCTTTAAAATTCTTCTGAAGATGTAAAATTCAAGGCTACTTGAGCAAATTAAATTTCATCAAAATACTTTGATTTCAAACAATGTCAAACGTCTATTGTGTGGTTTGATAGAAAGTCTACTTAATTATGTTAATGCTAGTCTGTTTGGTAATGTGGAAACTATAAAATTTAGCAACTTTCATGACAGGTTAATAATGCATTTATAAACAGAGGCCTTTGAGAAATAGTCCAACCCACACTTCACTCATGAAAAAGCGAAATCTACTCAGCCTTCCGTTTCAATTCTCCTCTCCGTCCTACTTCAAAAAGAAGATAAAGACAAAATTTGTGTGTGACTAATAATTTGGTTACTTACTTGACATTTTGCCTATTAATCTCTCCTTTCTCTGAGAAAAATGAAAGGTTTTTTTACTATTATATTAAAAATTGTAGTTCTCATTCATGTGCATTTTTAAAAATATGTTAAAATGGAGAAAATGTATAATTTACTTTTTTTTTTTTTTTGAGAAAAGTAGGGTAGCAATATGTTACTTGGAAATGTAGAGTGAAAGTTGATTAAGTAGAAAGTAAGGGGGAGCTGATTTCTGAATTGCTTAAAGATTGATTTACTGCCTTCTCCCTTAGAAAGGACTGATCTATAGTAGTAGTTTAGCTTTAACTGCTTTCAAGTTCCCCTGGAGCTTATTTGTGGCCAGGCAGTTTGGTTACAAAGGGCTTCCTGCTGGGATAACTGAAGAAAAGTCAACAAAACAAATAATTAAATAGCTATTACTGGCAAGGATTGTAACTAAATTTAAAAGCAATGTTTTCTGAATTCAAGCAAAAGTATAGAAAATTAGGTTGATCACATTGTATACCAACGTATTTTCTTTAAAATTACCTTTTAAAAATTATGCCATTAGGTATTGTATAATTACATTTGGTGTGCAATTAATATTTTAGATCTTACATATTAGCACCACATCTTTAATGGTACAAAAATTCACTTGTGGTGTTCCAAACCCACTTTTTAATTTTTAGTAAACTAAGTGTATAACAATTAGATGAGGGGGTAAGGAAAATACTTGCTGTTATTAATGTATGACTTTTGACAGTATCAAAACAAAAATATCCTGCTTAATATATTTCTATCTAAACATAGTAATATTTCACTGACATGCTTTACTGTGCTTCTGCCCAACTTTTAGCTGTCTGATTCAGCTTCTTTCTAGTGAAACATACAGTGATTAAGACGGTGATTTGTTATACGCTTTCTTCATGCTGATGAAATCTTATTTTCTGTGTCCTTTCACCCTCTGCCATTTTTTTTTTCTTTATATCATCAGCATTTTGCTTGGGGTGGCTGGCAGTAATCAGTCAGGGAGATGTGAGGAAATTTTAGCTTTGATGAACCAATTTTTGTTTGTTAATAGCAAAAAATGCCACCTGGGAAGCTCATCAGGAGGGAACATTTTTATATAGAAGTTGAGAGATTTAGGATTTAGTATTCTCATACTAAGGATGCTTGTTTTCTTTATCAGTATATTTATTTGCCTACACAATTTAAAAATATATATTAGTAACATACTAATGTTACATTTGTAAGTGGAAAAGGAAGTTGCTTGGCTCTAGAGCAAGTCACTTGAACCCTGGTGTTAGACAGACCTGGGTTTAGATTTCTTTTTTGGTGCTTACTAACTTTGAGAAATTGGTTTACCTTTCTGAATCTCAGTGTCCTCATCTGTAAATTGTAATAACATACATCATTTTAGTATTTGTGGTGAGTATTGCATAAGATGGTATAGATTTTCATACTAAATAATAAATGAATACCACATTATTATTATTATTTATACTTTATTTTACTATAGATTACAAAGACCAAATGTCATTTATTTATTAATCACATTTTATATCTCTTTAATTTCAGCACAATTCTTTTTTTTTTAACAATATATGTGAGTGTGTATACCATATTATTCTTTCTTACAACTGGAAAGAAAATAAATGCTGGTTATCTCAGGTTCTCCGTTCTTCTCTGTATATATACAAAACTCAGATATTTCTTGAAGCATTTCACTTAAAGTTTTGAATGGGTAAATATTTTAAAAAATAAAGTGATATCAGACCATTGCCTATTGTCTTATATATAAATGAGAAGAAGAGACAGACACTATTTGAAGAATCTTTTTGTGTTTTATTGAAAAAACACTTTTGATTTTATTTCCATTATATTTTCCCCTGTCCTACAGGCTTTGGTTATAGAAAGAAGCTTATTGCTCACGGAAAAATCTCGTTTATCCTTTTTATCAGACGTGAATGAGGCTACTGATCATGATTTCCTTTTCTCCCAGTCTGTCAAGAAGCTTAAGACTAAATTTAATGCTTAATGACAGGATTACAGGCTCTACAGCAGTTATCTTTTTCTTCCTTCTAAGAGTTTCCTTTTAAAATTTTTACTGCTGAAATATTTGTCCCGTTCAATGGATGATTTTGTAGTTTAATCTTAGAGTAGAATCACATCTTAGAACAATGATGCTTAATGGGGGTCCATGGATAGAGGAATTTAGAAAAATCCCTACCGCGGCTTTTCAAATACAACTTTCTTGACATTCCTACACACAGTCCAGTAATAAATCACTGATAGTTCAATTAAACATCAAGAAGTGGGTCATATTATACAAACATCAATGGAAGGTGTAGTTAAAAGCTTTAAACCACTGGAAATTGTAAACAATGTCTGTGACAAATAAGTTTATATTATTTATACATGTAGAGATCCTATGGTCTATTATACCCTTTTACATAATTTGTCAGTTTTAGATATCACTCTTGATCCTAGAATCTTTTAAGTGAAAACTGGAGAAAAATGGTACCATGAGCAACTTTCAATTGTGCAATTGAGCAACTGCCTTATACTTATAGAAATTAGAGTTTAAATGTGTAATAATAAATAAAATTAACTATTGGAAATAAGATCTAAAAAACAAACAGGTATTTATTGTATATAATTTATCACATAGCTCTTTCAAGCTTGCTTTGTGTTGTTTGTAAATGAAATTATAAAGTTTATAAAGTTTGCCTTTAGTTTAGAAATTTGTGTCCATAATTTTTATCTCTGTTCTGAATTCTTTCATTAATTCCTAAAAAAGCTAGGCTGCTAGTCATTTTCAACAAAATAATTGGTGGCAACAAAACTTCAAAAAGAAAGAAAATTGCTTAGGATTCACTTAAAATACTTAGTTTGCAGGTTTTACCAAGGTCTCAGCCTTTCATATACCTTTGACCTCCCATCTGTCTGGGAAAGTCATTTCATTTGATATAGTATGCAAGCTTAGAAGGATCATGTGGTCCACAGTTGGTGTGTAACTTCCTGGCTGGTCAGGTCAGGGAAATCAGCCTAGGTGATCAATGGGATGACAGATAAGTAATGATAGCCATCTTTTCGTCTTATGCATTTTCTCAAATCACCAAAAATTAATAAACTGCTGCTCAATTATCAATGCAACCATTTTGATTGCTATTGGCTTAATATGCTTCAAATGAAAATTTAAAAGAACACCTGATAATTCTTCTACATGTAAAATTGGATGTACCATTGAAGCATACAATGCATTCAACTAGATTTACTCCGACTTTGCAAAACAAAAGCATTCTTTGGCCTTTCTGGGAAGTTACCTTTTCTAAGGACTAGGGCAGTTTGTCATTTTGAAGTCACTCTTTTGAGATCATTCTTCCAGATTTAATTTCAAAGCTAGTATTTAGTAATACAGCATTCTCCTCCTTTCCTCCCTAAAATTCCTGCAACAATATCCAATTTAAAAAATTGTCAGAAATAATATAAAATCCACATGAACGATACAATAGTCTTATAAATGAGAGTTACCAGAGTTACTACATAAAAATATAGGATGCCCAGTTACATTTGAATTTCAAATAAACAATTATATGTTTTGTTTACATTTGGGACATACTTTTACTAAAAGGAATTCATCATCTGAAATGCACATTTAATTGAGTGTGTTTTGTCTGACAAATCTATATTATAAATACTAATATTTTCTAAAGGTTTTATAAGAAAATCCTTACCCTGAGCTTTCCTCAATTTTCTATGTTTATTAAGACCTAATTTTTCTTTTTGATCAATCCCTAAGGAACTTCTAAGCAATACTAAGCCAAGTACATGTCTGGTTTTTGTATCATTTACTTGACAGTGAATGGAAAGGACATTATGTATATTAATGTTTCTCAGCTTTGATTAAACATTTTTAGGTTTATCTTGTGTCTGTCAATGGATACCTTGATAAATTTGCCTTTAGAATGTAAAATTTAGATAACGATATCACTTGATCTGCTTTTAGTTCACCTGTTCCTCTTACGTGTTTCTGTAATAGATGTTATATTTTTACTAAATAATCCATGGAGTGGACAAAAATACACAACATATTAGAGGAAAAAACACCTTCTAATTTGTAGAGAGGGAATCATGTCTGTAAAGGTTAATTAGGTGCTAATATATTCTCTTCATTCTTCTCACATGGAAATTAACTTTGAAATTGCTTGCTTCCTTAAATGTAAAATATTTTTCATACTGAGTTTCTTATGTGCTAGAAAGAAGTTAATATGATCAAAAGATGAGTATGTTGATGTGTTCCTTTGTTCAACAACACATCTGGCATCATAGTTCAAAATGTAGACAACTCTATAATTGGCTCAGCTTCTCTGCAGTGTTTTTGCTCTCCACTGAAGTGACACCGGCCTCTTATGATTGAAATAACTTCATTTAGGCAAGTGCTTTAGCTGATCAGTTTAATCTTTTTACTTCAATTTCTTGTTTAAAAACCATCTGTTTCATCATTTATACTTAGCTGAGATAAATGTCTTTTTAATATTAGGAAATTTGTTATTTGATATTTCAACTTTCTCTTATTCTATTTATATAATTATATCACTGAAACAAATATTTTCTGAGTACTTAATGGCCTTGAATATAATTGTATAAACAATCCGAAAATAATCTGAATACTAAATAATAATATAATATTCGCGTTATATATTACCTTAAAATTTACAAAATCCTTTCAGATAAATTATGACATTAAATTATCATTGCAATGCTCTGAATTTGGAGTTCTTTGCCCAATCAGTAAGTGAGGAGACAAAACAACTTTTGAGAGATTAATTTGTTTGCTGCCACAGGCTAAGAATTGAACCAAGGAAGAGGATGCAGATCTTTAGCTTGTTATTCAGTGCACTTGAATTAGATCATTTTGCCTTTCCTTGATACAACTTTGGCTGTAATCTTTTTTTTCAAGACAGGGTCTTGCTCTGTTGCCCAGGCTAGAGTGTGGCGTCATCATACCCACTGCATCCTCAAACTCCTGGGCTCAAGCAATCCTCCTCTGCCAGCCTCCCGAGTAGCTGGGACTACATGTGTGCGCCACCACGCCTTGCTAATTTTTCTATTTTTTGTAGAGACAGGGTCTCACTCTTGCTCAGGCTGGTCTTGAACTCCTGGCTGCAAGCAGTTGTCCCGTCTCAGCCTCCCAAAGTGCTGGGATTATAGGCTTGAGCCACCACACCCAGACTGTCTATAATTTTTTGAAAATTGTAAAGATATTCATTTACTATTCTAAAGAAATAATTTTATTTTCTAAAAAGTTATGCATTATGAAATTAAACTCACATATTTACAAAAATATGCCTGAGAAATGAAGCACAGTCTACAGAATTCCCTTTCCTTGGCCCTCCTTTATTTTTTTTTTTAATTTGAATAGGAGATGAAATAAAGTATACAATTTAATTAGGACTATGTTGAGAGTCATTTGGATTTCTTGAGAATCTTTTGGATTGTTGCTTTCAGAAATTAACATTTTAACAATTATGCATGTTTTAATTAGAGACAAGTTATCTCTGAATTAGTAAATAGTTTGAATCTTAAAAAGCTCTTTGAAATATAACTTAATTAAATACAGTTACTAAAACTAGGCTAATGAAACATAGGTTACTGATGTTTCCAAAGCAATTATATATTATTTAGATGGAACAGAGTGCTTCTAGGATGTCTAAAATTATTCCTTTTATTTCTTCTATGCAGTAGCCTTCCTTTCTTTGCACTCTTACCAAAATTATTTTCACAGAGGTAGTACAAACTTAAACTGTAATCTATGCCCTGTAAAAAACCCTGTAATTTCTACTTTAGTTAAATACAAATGAATATCATTTCATTATATTAATTAAAGATAGCAGCAGTTGATATATAGCAGTTAATTTATGCCATCATGGAGAGACTGCCAGATTTTATTTGGTAGGTGGAAAGGGGTTGATTTAAGTTAGTTTGGGGATGTTCCTATTGTAAACATCTATCCTCAGAACACAGCTATTATTTTTTAGATAGATGAATATACTTTGACTTGACCTTTAAAGACAAAAAGAAAAATAATGATGTGGAGATTTTCTTCTTCCAGTTTTACATGTTTCTACAGAAATATGTCCTAGAAGTTTCAAATAATGGAAAAAAGAAAAAGCAAACAGCTTTGCTTTCAGAATAGAAAGATGTTTCTTTAAGTTCTTTTGGGTGTTCGTTCAGATGTGAAGCAAACTAATCAAAGGCTCACCGAAAAAAAAAAAAAAAGTAGATGAGCCCAGCTACTAGGTCTTATGGGATCTAAAGCAAAACAGTTAGTGGAAACATCAAAACATAAAGGTGGAAGGATTTCAGAGACCCTGTTTGTCAATCAACTCATTTTACAGAGCAGGAACCAAAGCCTGGCGAAGCCTCATTGCTAACTAGTCAGCGCTCAGTCATTTGTTGATTTAGTCATGTGCACAGTAAATTCTTTGAAATACTCACTGTGTGCCTGTAGTAGTTGCTGTTGGTTCCCTGCCCACATCCCTCCAGTGCATGAGTATGTACACACACACACACACACACACACACACACACACACACCTATAGCTTCCTACTTTAAGCATCTGCAAGTCTTGGGGTTGAGGGCTTTCTCTGGTGGCCAGAATATGCAGAAGTAAAAGTTCTCAACTGGTGACAACTGGAATGGGTGGATACTACCCCAGTCTCCTCTTTGGAAGTGACAGTTTTGAGTATAGCCTATATAGTCTCCCGGAGGTTCCCAGGGAAACTGAGTCCCAGTTGCCCACCTGCTGTTTAACACACCTCGTATCGAATTCCTTTACCTCAGCATTACTTCTCCACTCTCCTCATGGTGTTTCTTGGGATCACTTCCCAAATAAATTACCTGTGCTCGAATCCTAGTCTCAGTGTCTGTTTCTAGGGAACCATACCTAAGACAGAGCTAAAACCCCATCCGTTAAAACCTTGTCTGTAGAGGATAAAGATAATTAAACACATAATTCAACAATTTTGTGAGGGAAGCAGGCTTGTCTTGTAGTCCCTCATACCTAACTGTGATGGGCCTCAGGCCAGGCACTGAACACAAAGATGACCGCACTATAGTCTCTCACGGGGCTCCCACAGCGGAAGGAGTATGGCGTGGTAAGTGCACAGACTGAAGCAGGGAGAGCAGCTGATTATTGATTCACACGTTCACTCATTTATTCCATATGCAAACCAGTGATAAAGCAACTGTTGTTCTCACTGATTTTATAGAGGAGAAAAATATCAGATGAGGGGTATTAAGAGAAAGATCTAACTTTGACTTGAAGTGGGAAAGCCGGGGAATTTTCCACAGCACGCAAAGCTTCCAGGATGTACCTGAGGGTTGGAAAGGCTTTATTCCAGAGTCCTAATAGAAAGTGTGGGGAATTTCTCCAAAACACAGCTCTTTCCTTTTCCCAATATTTGCTACTGTAAGAAGAGCCAGGCCATATATATGCCACTCTCCTTTAGCTTTTCTTTTATTCTTTCTACCCCACTCAGGAAATTCTCAATAATCCTTTTCCTAGTGGGAGGAACATCCCTTGTTCCATATTCTGAGTTCTTTCTATGGCTCGTTATTTAGACTTCCTGGCTTTGTCTTTATATATAAAATTATTCACTTTGGAAATTCATAAATCTCCTTTCAACTTTAACAAGCCTGGCTTTTAAGACTATTGCCCTATAGGGACTTAAACTTAATGCAAAGTGCAAGCTAAACAATGATGTATTTGTTTTAGCAGGTATCCATTTTCACCTAGGGTGCTAAAACTCATTTTCTCAATAGTGAGGGGTTGGGATGGAGAGAGGGGTGGGGAATCCAAACACCAACATGATACAAGGTTTGTGAAATTTTCATCAATATATTTTCAAAAAGATCATACCTATTACATAGCTAATGGATTTTGTAAGCTTTAAGGGACATACAGTAATCTCTTCTTATCTGTGGTTTCACTTCTCATGGGTTTTATTACTCATGGTCAGTTGAGATCTGAAAATATTAAATGGAATGTTCCAGAATTAAACAATTCATACGTTTTAAATTGCACATTTTTATGAGTAGTGTGGTGAAATCTCCCATCGTCTTCATCTGTCTCGCCTATAGCATGTGAATCCTTTGCTCAGTGGATCCACCCCGGACACACATTTGGGGTGAGTTTTCAATGTTAATTCTGCTTGACCCCTTTGTTTTAAACTATCTGCTAAAGATTCGATTGAACTATTTTCCAGAAAAGTAGGAAGGGGGAACACTTACTTAAACAAGAAAATGCTGCCATCCTCTGGGCAGGATATGAGCAAAGAAGCTCTTCAGAGATCAAACTGCTTTTCAGGCAGGGCTTGCCCAAAGCTTGGTGGGATATCAGCTAATGGAACGTGGCTTCCTCATCTTTAAATATAACTGGCTAAGCTATGAGCTGCTTATAATGTTAATTACTATGGAGCTGAAAGTTAGCAAGTAAAAGCTAGTTTAGCAGAGGGGGTTTCTTTATCTTCGATGGGGGCAGGGGGATGATACGGCTACTGACAAAGCAACAAACTTTTGAGATAGAAATAGTAAGAAGTCAGGAGAAACATGTAGTGGTAAGAATTCTAAGGAGCCCAAGATACAGAAGGAAAAAAGCTAAGAATTTATTCTGAAACAAAAGCAGTAATGGTTCCTGCCCATTAGTTACTTAGTGGCTGTCTCCATTATCAGATCAACTGCTGCAGTATTGCAGGGCTTCTGTTCAAGTAACCCTTATCCTTATTTTACTTAATAATAGCCCCAAAGCACACGAGTAGTGATGCTGGCATATTGGTACAATTATTCTATTGTATTAGTTATTGTTAATCTGTTGCTGTGCCTAGTATATAATAATAAATTAAACTTTACCGTAGTTATGTATGTATAGGAAAAAACATGGTATGTATTGGGATTGGTAGTATCTGCAGTTTTACGTATCCACTAAGGGTCCTGGAACATATTCCCTGCGGATGAGGAGGGAGTATTGTAATAGATGTGAGTGCCTTTCTCATAATAGATACATAAAAGATGTTCCTTGTCCTCTCCTTTCTTTCCCTTCCTACATAGCCTATAAGCCCAATGAAAAATGAATTAAATTAATGTAGTGATTACCGACCTAATGTTCTCTGAGGCTTCGATTTTGGCCAGATTATTTTAAACTCAGTAATTCATTGACCATAATGTAAGTCTTTATATTTTGTTATAAGTATGATAATTTTCTGAAGTTGATAATGATTAATTTGGAAAGGCAGTTGCCATTGAACAAATTAACATGACTCTATTGCTAGGACATCATATATTATGATCAAGTTCTCTTCACTTTGATCAGGAGTCAAGAAGATCTGTGGATTGTCTAAGTCAATAGGAAGAAACATAAAAAATGAAATATTTTGGTGTATTAAATTTTAATGCTTTAGATGATTATACCCAAAGCTTCATTGGCATTACAGATTAAAGGGGATTAAAGCAAGTTCCTCAGCATTGTGGATGTGTTTATTCAGTTTTGGACTGAGGTTCCTGGGAGACTTGGTACCTGAGAAGAATAATATATTTACCTTCTTATAGTCTACTTTTGCTCTCCTTATACAGTTTAAATCACATATTTATTGATATCACTTGGAACACCAAAATAGCTTACGGGCAGATTCCTATTAAAGTTTATCAGATGAAGAAATAAATTGATGTAGCTCTTAATGTTTAATAGGAATTGATCTCCTTTGAAGTTCAGGAACCAGGGAACTCTGAAATCACAGTCTACTTGGAACTTCTCCTGGGTTTCCTGTAAGAATAAAAGTGGTCTGCATTTTAACTTATTTGAAGCTTCTTAAAAGGTGTATACTTTTTCTGTACCGCGATGCATTGTGCGTGTATATGCACATGTGCATACGTGTGTGTTTTAGTCTAGAATTTCTAATAGCTTAGAAATAGAATTTAGTCTAGAATTTCTAGTAGCTTTTGTGGCCTATGATATTTAATCATTTATCATTCCATTCAACAGCACTTCATTAAATATTCCAGACACTGTGCTAGCATTAAATGTATGCATGAAAGAATACTGTCTATCCTTAAATGCTTGTTTCAAGGACTACTGTCTTGGAAATAATTCACTCATATTCATACCTCCCTCCCCTCGCCAGCACCCCTTCCTAAGTTATTTTATTTTTTTTTTGAGACAGGGTCTCATTGTGTTGACTGGGCTAGAGTGCAGTGGCATCATCACAGCTCATAGCAACCTCAAACTCCTGGGCTCAAGTGATTCTTGTGCCTCAGCCTCCCAAGTAGCTGGGACTACAGATGCAACACCCAGCTAATTTCTAAATTTTTTATAGAGATGGTATCTAACTATTGCCCAGGCTGGCTCAGTTCTTAAATTCACCCAGTGTTAAAGTGCTGCTGGTTGAACTCATCCCACATACAATAGTTGATTTGGCCACAATAGCAGTGTTGCATGTGGTTGCTAGGTCAAATTGCTACAAATATGTTTTCAGAAAAGTTGAGTTATAAATGATTTTAGCTAAGCAGTGTGGATCTTGGCTGGCAGGAATCATTAACATAACTCATTTTTAATGAACACTATCCATAATGTTCAACCAATTGACTTCATATTTTGAACTCAGGAGTGATAAAAATGACAATGAGAATGCAATTTTTTTTTTTTTTACAGAAACTTTAGCAGACAGTACAATTGCCCAGAATTTTTCAGGCTGTGGATCATTTGCACAGCAAGGGTGTAGCCAAGAAAAGAGAATCAGTAAATTAGACAGGAAGTTAATCTCTATTTAAATTTTGAATGTGTCATATATTTCAGTTGTTGACTATAAAATCCTAATATTCAGTTCCAATATTTAAGCCTTATTCCTGGCAACATCTTATTTCCTTGTGGAAGCTTTGTATGCCTCAGATTTTTAACATAAACTATTCATCAGAGGCCAACTTTTACGGAAAGTGGCATGCAAGGGACTGTCACTCACAATATACGTTTTTAAGATGGAAAGGTCTATTTTGCTCAGATTTAATTTTTGACTCCCAGTAGACACTGGGGGACTAAAGTAATTTATCTCTCAACTTGCTAGGGGATGTTTTAAATTTCAGTAAGCAGCAGTATTATATTAGCATGGACCATTTGGGTACATTTGTTTCAAGGAGATAATAAATAACTAAACTACATGGTTAAAAATCAGAAACAAAACTATTTGTTCTTGTCATCTGGTGGTGCTTAAATTATGAAAAATAGCTCTCTAAAGGTTTAATCCATGAATCTAGTTTGAGGCTGTCGCTGACTTTATTCTATCATACCGCACATAATGCATTGAAATCCACTGAAAACCTCTGTGTTTCAGTGTGAAATACCTTCCAAGATGATGTTGTTTAATAATTTGCATAAAAACATTTAGGCAGGAGGATAATAGAGAAACCAGACGATGCAATTCTATCATCTGTTTCTATGTTAATTAGTTTATATGGCATAAAAATGAAATGATACTGGAAAGCTGTATTTTCTGGAGGAGAGACTGAGGGAATTTTGAGTGATAGGGAAATTATTAAGAAAGAAACACACACACACACAGACTGATCAACAGAAGGGGAGTGTCTTAACTATCTGAAATTTTTAATTCTCAACTATATTGAAAATTGGGAAAGTTTTGGTTTATATTGTCATGCCATCCAGCCATAATAAGAGACATTTTTCATACCTAGCAGGTCAGAGTGAATGGCTGAGCTATGTCACCTTCTTGCCACAGATGAGTTGGAAGGTGAGAGCTTACTCCTTATCATCAGGATGTAGGTATTATTCACCTTTGTTTCTCCAACACTTAGCACAGAGAAGGTTGCTAAAATAATTGTTGAATGAGTGAGATGTGGCTCCCTCTGTTGATGTGAAGACCCCCAAATCTCCCTGTGCAAAATCCAAGTGAGCTGGAGGCAGACCAGGTCAAGAGAGAAGGAATTCAGATGAGACTTCTCCCTCTCTCCTCTTAATTTCACTTTCTTATGGCATTTAACTGTTTTTTATAAAATTTCCTCTTCTAATTTTCTTTTAGCAAGGAGTTCATTTTAACCAGACCTCATCTCTATAAAAGCATCACAACAGAATTTGGTTGATTCAGTGTGAATTGTCCTTTATTCCTGAGAATTGTCCTTTATCTCAATAATGTTAAGACTGGTTCTGGATATATTAATATTTTGGTGATTCAGTGATTTGAATCACTCTAGCAAAGACGAATTTAGTTTAATGTAGCTGCACATATCTTAATACATATTTTTATATAGCAGAGAAGATATCTATGAATGAATCATATGAAAGAGAATTATTACTTTTTCAAATTATTTTTTTCAAACTTAAAATTATGTCTCAGCCAAATAATTCTGACACTGTCTAAACAAAAGTCATGAATAAATCATTCCAGTTTTCTATAAGAAAACACGATGAACTGAGACTGGAAAAATATATATATTTTTGACATAGGGTCTTGTGCTGTTACTTGGGCAAGAGTGTAGTGGCATCATCATAGCTCACTGCCGCCTCAAACTCTTGGACTCAAGTGATCTTCCTGCCTCATTCTCCTGAGTAGCTAGGACTTCAGGCACGTGCCACCTTGGCTGGCTAATTTTTTTTCTGTTTTTTGTAGAGATGGGTTTCGTTGTGTTGCTCAGGCTAGTCTCAAACTCCTGGACTCAAGCAATCTTCCCGCCTTAGCCTCCCAAAATGCTAGGATTACAGGCATGAGCCAACATGCCCGATCTGGAAAAATATTTTTATATAGTTATATAAAAATATACATAACCATGTTTGACATTTATCTTAATGTCATATTGCTGTAGAGATGGACTGGGTTGGCAGGACAAATGCAAAGTCACAGTTTCTCCAACTCCTGATGCCCTATATGAATTTATCCTTACTAAAACTGATCAACTGAGCTTTTCTGTTAAAATAAGGAAAGTAATGGAATGTGCACATACTATCTCTGAAAAGTTTGAGATATGAGAAAGAAAAGCGTATGTATAATATAAGGTAAAGAAAATGCCCCTAAACCAAAAGAAGTATCACGTTTATTGGTAGAGAAGAAATTTGGTCCTGACGCTTGACATAATCAGTTGTATAGTCCACCGAGGTCTGTGTTCTCTTCTGAAAACATGACAACCTGTCTAAGCACATACACTTGAATAAGTGTTTCATTGTTCTATTGTTTTCTATAAAAACTAACATTTTTGTTCTTTGCATTTATATTTTGGCCGTGTCAGAGATGAGTGTTACATTAAGAAAGGACACTTTTAAAATAGAAATATAAAATACCCATTTACAGGAAAGTATATGGATCTTTGATGTGCAATATAATTTATAACTAGTATGTTTTTCCTTCAGTTTGCTTAAAAACTCAGTTTTTGGGATTATTTGTCATCTAGAATTCAGAAAGCCTTGTGTAAATATATAAAATTTAAATAAACTTCGGAATATATATTTTTAATAACAGTTTCAGAAGCAAAACAGTTTCAGAGTCCAGAGTGCTCACCTTTATACCATGGAACTTCACAATATGGAATTTCTGAAAGGAAAGTTAAGTAACAGAGTTTTGTGTAAAATACAATATAGTTAAAATTAAAACATTTGGAAACTCTCAATAAACTTAGATTTTTTTTTATTTTTACTTAATTTCATACAAAGTCTACCTTAACAGATTAGAAATACTTAGTTTGAATTAATACTAGTATTTCTTTATCATACTTGTACCCTCTTCTAACACTGCATGAGAGACCCTTAATCATAGCTTTAATAAATATCTAATTTTTATTTATTTTTATGTTATTATTTTCATTTTATCATAACATTTATTATTTATTAGGAAAAAATTTGACTAATCAACCTAGTCCATTAACTCTAGTACCATGGACTAAGTGTAATCCTGCATACATGGGTTGTTTTAGGTAATTGATCTGTAGCCATTATTTTACCTAAACGATAGGAGTAGATATATTTAACTTATTTTGTGCCTTTCTTGACACAACAGTATGTGCATGGAGATACTTAGTGAGCATCTGTTGAAAATGATGATGTTGAACTGCTTGGAATTTAATGCAACTTCACCTTGTTTTCTACATGTTCCAATTCTGTAAATAAAAGCAAAAAAGTGGCAGGAAAAAAGTCTAAAATGAAAATAAACTTAGTCAGTGTTTTAACTTCTGCTGGAATCCATATTCTAAACTGAAAAATTGTCTCGTAAGTGTAAATCACAGAGTTGCAAGTGGGATCAATAAACTAGTAATTAGGTTTGGGTCTCCAGTGGTTTCAGAAGATTCTCTTGCTTTGTACATGTGATGAGATCTGATTTTTATTTTAACTGTTATAAAACTAATGCTGCAAGAAATACTTTAGTAATTTGAACTTTTATGTGTATTAAAATTTTCTAACTGCTTAATAATTCTTTTTTAAAAAGCAATTAAATAATTTAAAAAGTTTTAGTAATTCTAAATGAAATAACTTCAAACTGATGGTTTTATTCAGTGTTACAAATCATATGTTCTGATATTTATGTATATAGTTTTTGATTTGTTTTGGTCTTCATGGAGACCTGTATTTTATAGATCTTCAGTTTCCTAGTATATTTCTCAAACAAACTAACAAAGGTAATTTTCTATGGCAAATAAATTGAGAAACAAAACAAGATATATTTTCCTCTTGGAGAGTTATAGTGTACAATCATACACTGAAGCCCTGTGAAGTCCTACTGAAAAGAGACAATTTTAACTTTATTGTTCTCTAAAGTCATGTGACCATGGAATGATTTTGCCTATGAAGCATCTATTAATATTATGAAGGACTAGTGATTTTTTGGGAGGAGTGATACATTTTGAGAAGCATCAATTTAGTAAATTGTCCCCAAGTAATTTTCTTTTAAAAACGCTATGTATTACGTTATAAATAAAATTTTAGAGTGCCTATGTTTGCGCATGTGTAAGAGACACAGAAAAATACATCTTTACATAGTAGTCAATTTACGACTGAAGACACAAGGAAGATGGACTGTATCTTCAGTCAGTTCAGAAGAAAGGAAAGAGCAATCTATATAAGTGGATTATTTTTAGACTGCATAGAAATAGCCTTAGAGACACAAAGAATAGGAGTTTTAAATTTCTTGACAGTCATTTCATTCATCCTTTCTTTTCCATTTTCCCTCTGCAGCACAATTTATAGCCCTAATTATATTTATGGTACTTTTCAGCAACATCATGGCTAGCAGGGTTGTCCATATATATTTTTGGTTGCTAAAGAGCCAATACTAATTTACCACTTTGCTGGAATATGAGACTGTTAGTGTGTTAGATAATCTGATATTTTCTGCTATCTGAATTCCCAGTTGCTCATGATTCCTTATGTGACTCTCATAAGGTAATTTCTGCCAATATTGCACGTGTGTGTGTGTGTGTGTGTGTATGTGTATGTGTAAATCTTGGCTTCAACAAAATGTTAATAAGACACTTATCTTACATGCTTCTTGAAGTATCCCGTTTATTATTTAATACATATGTATGTCTGTATATGTATAATATATGTTTTTGTACAACTTATTTGACTTATGAATTCACACTTCATTTTTTTCTTATCAAATGGTTCCCAGACCTATGCTGAGACCTTATTCCCAATGCAAGATGTGCTTCACAAATACCATCGATACATTCTTTTAATGTTCTTGGAAAACTATTTGCTAATATTTGTGGAATATATTGTGAAAGAAATATTACAAGTATTTTAATATTTAAAATATGCATAAAATGTATTAAATGTTGATGCAGTATTTTTTGTTCTTACTCAAGTCAGTAAAGCACCTTTTTTTTTTTTTTGTAGAGCAATGAAGTTGTCTACTACAATGCAAAGGATGATCTCGATGTGAGTATTACAAGTTTTACACTAAATTCCAAGAAAAACTTAGTTATAATAGAATGATTGGTTTTATAGAACAAATTGAGCTAGCAGGTTTAGTTTCTAAGAAAATATTAGATAGCATAAACAAAATACTAGTCAGACAGTAATGATGAATTTTAGTGCTTTGGAGATTTTTAACAACTTTTTATTGGCATCTTCCTAAGTAAAAATTCCATGTGTTTGTCTGGGTCTGAACTCCCACTGCACTCTCTCCAGACTTCAATCCATTGCACTGTCTATGATACTCTGGAGTCCATTAGCAATGTTGAAGACAGATCATATCCCATCCATCTCTGTATCCTGGCTCCCGTCTCTAGGGTTACCACACATACCTGCTCTGACTTGAACTGCACACACCAGGGGGAACCATTTATTTCAACTGCAGTGTGAATGGCACCCAGAAGCTGTGCAACAACTAGCTCTGCTGGTCCAATCTTTGAAATAAAGTCTTTGCTTTTAAATGCCTTTAAATAAATGACTGTAATATACATATTCAAATGATTTAAGAACACGGATTACTTTAGCACTAATGACTTACTTTAATGTTTGCCACATTTGGATAGAAATTGAAGAGACGTTAATTACTTAGTTATGAAGGAAACATTTTTAAAATTATAAAGATTACACTGAATTTTACAGAATTATTGTATATTTGACTATTTGCATCAGAAAAAATACCTAGATACACTTATCTATTTATACAAAATTATTTGTTGAGGGTCTTCTATATTTTAATTGTTTTAAGAGCTTGGAATAAATCAGTGAAAAAAAGCAAATATAATAAGATTATTATATGTCATCCATACTTTTTTATCTGAATAAAAAATTATATTCCTATACTATTGTATAGAATTTTCTTCCAGCTGTTTAAAAGACAAAAGTGAAAAAAGTACATAAAACAAGTAGAGCTGATCTTCAAAAAAAAAATAAATATAATTTGCTTGAAATGTCACAGTTTCCCAAGTTATACCAGTGCTACTAGTATTTCTGAATACCATAGTTTTTTTGAGCACTAATTTAGCATGCTCCTAACCACTTTACACAAATTATTTTATTTAATTCCTACAAAACACTATGAATTAAGTAGGTTTTATTTTTGCCAAATCATAGATGAATAACTAAGATTGTCTTAAAATGTATTTTCTTTCCTCTAGACATAGGCGGTTTGCTGGTGATATCATTCTTATGATGATGAATGTATCTGTCATTTTAATGATGTAAAAGGTTTATTAAGGACAAACTGTCAGCTAACTCAAAATGTTTTAATAGTTTATTGATTGGTATCAGAATAAATGTAATTTTGAAGAGATGTTTAGTTTCCCCATTAGAATTAGTATTTGATGTTTAAAAATCATGTGATCATTTAAAAATATATACAAAATCTTCATCAACCTTCCTGGTGGTACATCGATTGCAACTTTTTTAAAACATTTAATTAGTAAAACTAAGACAAAGATTTTATAATAAATGGATTGACATGCAGTCTTCCAATTAAGGGTTGCCTAAAGATAATGAAACCAATACTGCATGCAAATACATATTTTTTTCTGTAAACTAATTAAAGAAGTTACATTTTTATGTCAACAGTTTTATTTACTTGATCAGGTTTGCTTATTAATTAGAAAGTTATTTTTATTTTACATAGACGTTGGCCATTTTTCTTTGTTCAAAAGTTTAGCAATCACATGCACAAATGTCAATATGACTTTTTAGTAAGTACCACCCCACTTTCAATCACAGTACTTCAGAGTTGCCTGTTTAAGCATATTTACCCATTACAAGTAGAAAAGTGCACATGGGCTAATATTTGTATCAATTGAGTTGTCCTCAATATTTTCTTACATAGTTTGTCTACACAGATGCTCATTCAAACATTTAAATAAAACTTTCTGTGAGAGAAAAGTTTGTGTGAGTGAACCATTGAACTTGCCCTGTTTGTTGCCTTTTCTTATCCAAAAATTCATCTGTAATACTACTGTGGGTTATAATTATACCTATGAAAGGGATTCATTCTCTTTTTTAGTCCATGAGGTGAACTTTAGCAAATTAAATCAAAACCTTATTAGTAGCAATATGTCAATATTTAAGTTTAAAGCTTAAAAAAGTGGTCAGCAATTTTCATTTCTTTATATGCAAATAATACTGCCAGATTAATTTGCAGAGTGCTGTGTAGTGGAAGGACAACTAGAATAGGAATCAGACAAATTCATGCCCCAATCCATTCCTCAAATTATAGTTGCCCCTAGAGCATTAACACCTATTAAAATTTGAAATCTTCTTCTCTCATCTAAGACATGATATAGCTGAGTAGGCAATCCAAAAAGTTCATTCCAATTCTGGATATTCTTGGATTCTTATGAAAATATATACTAGTATGTGTAAAGGGTTTACTTACATGTTTAAAGAGTATGACCACATTATAGAATTTAATAGTCAAAAGGGAGGGAGAAAAAGATATTCATCACTCTCTTACCCTACTATAAACATTTTCCTGGTTTTCTCATCAATATATGTATTTACTCATTGCTGTGATTCTTTAAGTGAAGAAGTTTTTAAGTGGCATAGTCATTTTCTATCTTGTGAGATAGTTCTGGGATGATTGTTTTGAATTGCTATAACATGATTCAATTAACTCCTCTTCTACCTTGGAAATTTAATTTTCATTTGTGACTATTCACATAAATATCAATGCAATAAACATCTTTGTGAATGAACATTTTTCTACAAAGTTTTGAATTTATTTTAAGATAGATTCCCTGAAGTAGGAATATTGGATCAAAGATTTTAGACATTTTAATGAATTTTGATACAAATTGCAAAATCATTTACAAAAAGGACCAGAACAAGTTCCACTGTTATCATCATGAACACAGTAATTATTTCCTCAAAGGCTGCTCAGTATTATATTAGAAGATAATTTAACACATTAAAATAGTTTTCATTGTTTTGATGACTTGTGTCTGCCAATATTCAGCTTTTGTTCCTCATTTGGAAAAGCCATTTGGCTATATTAAAGAGTCTGGATATTTTTTGTAAATATATGAAATTTTTATTTATAACAAATAAGAAATGATTTTGTTTGTAGTCAAGACAGTTTAAAGGATATTTTTGTATTCAACTTAATTTTCATCTGTACGGCACGTATTTCCACATGGAATTTGAGCTGATTCACTATCAAACAACCAAATTCAAATGTTTCAGAAACAGACATCCAAAACCTAGAGAAGTGTAGAAAACAATCTGCTCTAGGTATTTGGGGAAATTTTTATTGTATCTAAATACTTAATTTTATTTTGCATTTCCTGTTGTTCATGTCAGTTACAGAATCAAAATTGATGATGTGGCCGTCATAAAAACAAGAATGTAATTTGTCAAGAGAAAAACATGTTTGGGAGGAATGACGTGAGAAAATGTAATTCTACTTATATAAGTCTTTTAAAAAATAAAAAGGTCAATACATTTTCATGTTGAATCTCAACCTGAATGTGAAATATAAGGTGAATCCTGCTTAACACAGTCCAGTCTTCTGGATCTGGAATACAATATTTCATGTAAAATTTTTGAGAATTTGTAAAGAACTTTAAGAGAATTCATTTTAAACAACACTAAAAGATTTTTATTGGAGGAGCTCAATGTGCTTTAGATATGATACTATTGCTCTTATAAGACCTTAAACATTGAATCAAAATGAGCCATGTTTTATTGATTAGTACATCAATTTCGCTGTTACAGAGAAACCTAAAGTAAAAGTGACTAAAACTAGACAAAAGTTGATTCCTCTCTCATGGAACAGTCTGGATACCATCTAGATACTAGATAATGTGGCAACTCCCAATCATGCAGGCTCTAAGGTTCTTCTCCCATGTTTTTTGCTCTCCTCAATATAGCTTGTCTATGTTGTGGTCTAAGATTGATGCTCTAATACCCACAATGGGTTTTTTGCATTCTAGATAACAGGAAGATGGCAACTGGCAATAGGGGACATGTCCTTTGCCCTTAGGGGTATGTTCTGGAAGTTGCACACATCACTTCTATCTGCTTCCATTGGCTACAACTTACTGACTAGCCTTGCCTAGTTGCAAGAGGATGTGGAGTATAATCCCCTTCCCCCATGTGTTTATACCCACCTAAAATGTTGAGTTCTGTTACTAAAGAAAGAAGGGGAGAATAGTAATTGGGACATAATTAACTAGTAGTTTCTGCACATATCTTTAATATATTCTTCTTGACATATTAAAGTTCATGCTAACACTCCACCTACTTTTCTGAGTGACTTCTGTCGTTTAAATATAGTCAAATTCTTTTCACTGAAAATTTTCTTTCACAGTAAAATAAAGTGTATCACACTGAATATTTTCTAATCTCTCTTAATGTATGTGTTATGATCACTATGATCAAAATGTTTTCTGCAATCAAAATGTTTACTATTTTACAGTGTAAGAAAGTTAAGAACTGTAAGTAAATGTTGTACTTTGATGTTCCACTTCAGAATTATATTTTTTTCAAAGATTGTTACTTATCTGGTGAAGTTGGACTTTTATGAATAATGAAATTTACTCACCTTCACCAAAAGTTTTGCAATATAGCGTGGATTTAATTGGCTGCTCTGTCCACGACTATCTCCCAATAACGTCAGAGGTTCACAAATCATAATGCCATCAATTTTGTTTTTGTTTAAATTTTACTCACCATAACTTTTCTTTATCCTGGCTTTTCTTACTTTTTTTTTTTTTTTTTTTTGGAGACAGGGTCTTGCTGTCTTTCCCGGGCTAGATGTAGTGGCATCATCATAGCTCACTGCAACCTTAAGCTCCTGAGATGGAGAGATCCTCCTGCCTTAGCCTCCCAAGTAGCTAGGACTATAGGTGTGCACCACCATGGCCGGCTAATTTTTCTACTTTTTTGTAAAGATGGGGTCTCACTCTTGCTCAGGTTGGTCTCAAACTCCTGGCCTCAAGCGATCCTCTGCCTTTAGCCTCCCAAAGTGCTAGGATTACAGGTGTGAGCCACTGTGCCCAGCATGTCCTGGCTTTTCTAGATACCATTTTAGTTGTGTATTTTTATTGCTCGATTTCTATAATGTCATATTTTTCATTAAAAATTGGTCATTTGAGAGTGTATAATGTGAGTTAACCATCTGTCTACATCTAATATCCAATTAAACAATGAAACTAGTTGAAATACTAAATGTTAAGAAAACATCAGTTAATAAATTTGTCCTCAGTATGTTTCAAGGGTGATATAAATATCTGAGAGCTATTAAAAGAAAAACATAAAATTATCAGAGCTTATTTGAGCAGTGTTCATGAAATGGGCATCACTCAGAACAAGGAAAGAGTTCCACCCAGCGACATGGGCAGGCAGGATTTATAAACAGAAAATGGAAGTGATGTACAGAATCAGATTGATTGGTTATAGCTGGGTATTTGCCCTTTTGGGTCATGGTGTGATGTGGCATTTTCCTTCCTTGGACATGGTCTGATCATTTGACAGCCTGTGTTTGGCTAAAGCTCAGCTGCTGGGATTGGCTGAGACTCAGCTATTTGTTATAAGAATATATTCTTAGGTTGAAGTTTGTTGACATACTAAGTTAGGTTGCAGTTCACTATGTGGAAATTCAAAGTTCTAATGCAGCTTTAGGCCAAATTTAATTTAAAAGAGCTAAACAAAGTTTATATTTTAAATGTTATAGATCCTGGAGAAAACTAAAAGATTATAAGCCAAGCCTCTGGTTATTATTTATAACTTTTCTCCCAGATCTGCTTTAGCAGGAGATTTTTTTTTTTTCCAACTCCTAAGACTAGGAAAATAGTGATCATTGTCTATATTTTCAAATACTGTTATATCATTTCTTTTTGTTGCTCTCCAATATAATCATGTAAGTTTTAGATATTAGTCTCAAATATTTACTTAAAAGCTATAGAAATGATCGCATTTTATTTTATGGCTCTAAATTTTAAATATATTTTAAATTATATGATACATTATTAATATATAAATATTCCTAAAATAATATTTATAAATATTTTTTCTACTGTTGAGACCTTCAAGTCACTTACTATTGATTTTGTTTGGTATTTAAGACTCTGCAGAAGCTTTACCAGAAATTTTCCTAAGCAGACATAACTTTTGGCAATTAAATGACAGTTTCTCCTCCTTGAAGGCACAACCAATTTTTATGACCCAGTTGTTATGTTCTTTCGAGGTCCCTCATTACAGTATAAGTTTCCATAGGGCAGTTCTTGTGTACTTAAACAGCAGCTAACATAGCTCTTATAATATCTAGCACATTATAATCATTCAATAAAATTTTCTTACCTAGGAATGCTTTCCCATTTCTATTGTCTACATTTTGTTTCATTTACAAAGAGACCCTTTCACCACTACCCCCAGCTTGAGCCTTTATCTTTGTGGGTCTCTGTGATCTAGATTATTGACACTGAGATGCATACCTTGAAGAAAATACTTGCTTTTAGTGAATGCCTACTATTGACCAGCAAGCATTCCAAATGTTTCGTATCATTCTCTTCCGTCTAGTTAAAAATGTGACTACAGCAAGGACAAAAGCTTGGAAAAAATTTGTACACCTGACCATTTCCAGTGCTAAGACTGGAGAGGCATTTCTTCATTTAAGACCAATGAAATAGAAAATAGTCAGTGGAGGAATCCATGAAAGATTCAGTAACAGTAAAGTAGATATACCATAGTATTAAAGAAAAATTTCCTCTGAGATAGTGTTACTTAAGTTCTTTAGGTAAAAAGAAAAACATTAACTATATGCTCAGTGCCACCAATGAAAGAGCCAGTGATCTATAAAAAGTAGACTAAAATAAAACTGTCAGAACAAAAACCACTAAAACAAAATTCCATTGGAAGAACTAACAAATTTGACAATGCAAATTATTCATCTGTGATGCTCAGGGTAATCTTGAGAAATACTCCCTGAATGCCAAAAAGTAAGATAAATTATGTGAACAAAAATAGTAAATATGGAGGTCAAAATTCAGGGATGTATCCATAAGTCTTATATTCCCAAAGACTAACTCAAAGCATATGGATTAGATATAATCATCAAGGATTTAATGGAAGAAAACGTTCAGGTCTGCAATGGATTCTGTATATAATCGTAAATTTGGAAGGCCTACAGTATTTCAGGCAAAGGTTTTTTAAAGTCAGGGACATTTATACCAAAAACTTGCTCAAGGATATCCAAGAGGAGATTTCTAGTAGGCAGCTAAATATTTAGTTTGGTTGCTTAGGAGAATGGCCTAGAATAGAGCTTTATGTTTAGCTTGAGTGGAATTTGAAAACAAGTGGCTGAAATTTCTCCAGCAAGTGTGAAGTTACGTATATAGCAAGGCCACATTGAACTAAAGATATATTTTGGCGTGCTCACGCGAAGTTAAAAACAAAACGAATCTGAATACCTTTGGATGTAGCACGTTCTCCAGCCTGCCATGATCCCACTATTCTCTGTTGTCTTACTCTCAGCCTGCTTCACACATCTACACAACGTAAAAAATATAATAATAAAAATGACAAGGCTGAGTGCAGTGGCTCATGCCTGTAATTGTAGCATGTTGGGTGGCTAAGGCGGGAGGATTGCATGAGACCAGGTGTTTGAGACCACCCTGAACTTTCTATTAGATACATCTGAAGGTCAGTTTGTAGGGAGATTGTAAGCTCTTCAAGGATTCTGGTATAAGATAGTTCCTCAAGGGCATTTTATAGTATCTGTGCTCCTCTACTTAGATCACTGCTATTTATATTCACCTTGTGGCTATGAAATAAATACTGACAACCAGATTTAGGTCAAGCAGTGGATGAAATAAGGATAGAACTAATGTCCCCTTAAGATTCTATAATATAAAAATTATGCCTGTAGTCATTTAAACAAATTTTCCTCTTGAAACATAAAAATAAAAATGCAGGTATAACTGGGCTAGATTATTTGGTGAGCCACAGTTATCATGGAAGGATTTAAGGCTTGTAGCCTTTCTGAAAATTTAAGACAATCTTTCTTGTGTCCAGTTAGTTTGTGCTAGTTAATGTTTACCTGTTCACTCCTCTGATTACCTGATCATGATATCCTACAGTTGTTCCAATAAAATGCTAAGTATTCTTTAAAAATCCAGTTCAAATAATAATCTCCTCTGGGAGCCTTTCTTGGTTTTTCTATGTAGCAAATGGTGTTCCTTTCTATGGGTGTTCTAAGCAACTTCTAAAATATTTCTGGCTTTAATGATATAATACCTTACACTATAGTATATGTATACAGGGTTTCATCTTCTCTACTAAGTTTCTAGCAACTTGAGGTAGGAATCTTATTAATTTTGTCTCTTTCATAGTATAGAGTAATTATTGAGATAATGCTTATTGGATTTATGTGTTTGAATACCTAGATTGTTTTCATAGTATTTGTGAAGACATGTTTACTTTTTAAAGTGATGTTAGCAAAGTGAACTGGAAAGCCCTTGCAAGCATGTTGGAAATGAAATACTTATTTTCTTTCAAGGTTAGTAGAAGCAAAGTTAAGAGAGAAAATGGCACAACTAGCTTTTCCTATGGATTATATTTGAACGTATTTTTAAAGATAAGTATTTGCTACCTTTGTTCATTTAACGGGGCTGGCTGCAGAAGATGGGAGTAGCAGTGGACAATGTTTCTTCATCTTATCCGATTTGTCCCTGGGGAACAGTCGTCAGGACCAAGAGCAATGTTAAAGCAGACACAATGTGGTTTCCCCTATGTCCAAAACTGATTCAAGTTGAAGCAGAGTTAGAATATTTGTCTGCAATTACTACAGTGATGTAAGCATGAGCATTTTGATTTTGGCAGATATGGTGAGCCAAGTTATCATGAATCTTTGTGATACATGCACTGAGGCTTATTATATGCTTACATCAAAACTAAAGTTCTGTCTGATTGTACATATAATTAGAATAAATAATAGTCGTTGAGTTTTTATTTCCAAAGAGATCACCTCATTTAAATGGGTATAATGTTTCAATGTAAGATTTGTTTTTTGTTTTATCGGGAAAAATATTGTAAATATTTTTTAAATTTTTATTTAAATGTTTCCTGACAAAAACATTTGAAATATTTAAAAAATATTTTTATTTAAGATAAAAATGTTTTATATCTCTTTTATAACTGCTTCATCTCTTGCTTAAATCTTTCAAGATAGAGATATGATATTTTATTCTTAAATATGTCTATATGCAAGTCGATTTTTTCTTCTAAATAACAGGGATTCATGTACAATTGTTGTATACCTTGTTATACAGAAGAGGCAATAGACTGTGATAGTTAAGAGGTTGTACACTGGAGTGCTAGCTGGATTTGAGTCTCAGCTAAGCCATTTTCTATATGGGTGATATTGGCAAAGTCATTTAATCTCTTTGTTTTTCACTTTTTTCGTCTGTAAAATGGAGATGACAGTACTGCCAACCCCAGAGAGTCATTGTAAAGATTAAATTAGTTAACACATGTAAAGCATTTAGAATATTTCCTGGCTCATAGTGGGCAGTCCAGAAATGTTAATGAATGTAATTTTTAAAAAATATTAATGTGGAAATAAATTTAAGATTGATTTGAAGTGATTTTAGCACCATGGAACGTATTTGTATATCTGAATATATCAACAATAATAAATGGATTGAGATAGTTTTCATTTTATTATTATGAATTTAATCTTTGCATTTGTGTGACAAACTTAAGGCAATGCATGTACAAAATAAAAATCATAGTTCAATCTTCAAAAAACATTTAAAAATTGTTCAGATTTTAAACAAAAATTATATGTCAAAATAAAATGAGAAAAGTCTTCTAATATTAACAATTATCTATGAAAATCTACATTCAAGTCTCTTTAGTTTTGAAATTTATTTAGGTTCTTAGTTTAGGTTTCTAGAGACATCTTGACCCAGTAAGTCCTTAAATTCCCCCAAGTAGTGAAGCAAATTCCCCAGAAGACATGAGTTGTGCCAGCAAGCTGCACTATTTTCTAAATTCTCAAAGTAAGTGAAAAGAAAGCAGATCATTACAAACCCTTATTAACCTAATTCCAAGATCTATGTTTCTGACTAAAATCCAAATGAAATAAGTTTAACCTAGAATTCCCATGTCATTAAATAGAGTTGATTTATTTGCTACATTTTATTTTATTGATCATGTTAAAAATTTGACCTGTCTGGGACATTTGGCTAGTCGGCTGAATTCCCTTGCATATTTATGTTGCTATTTATTTTCCTCTTAGCAGAGTCTTGTCTATGTAAAAATTAATTACAACATAATGTCCTACCTAAATATCTTTTTAAAAGTCCAATCTTTCATGATTTTATTTTGTAGAAATAAACAAACCTGGTTTTAAAATGAGCTGATAGGGATATACATTAAACAGTGATGAAATTCACTCTAATTATTAAAGAATAAAAATCTAGGTTTCTTTTCTAACATTTAAAAAAAACTATAGTATGCAGACTTTATTTCAGCCTCTGATGTTGGCTGATATTGTATCCTTGAGTAGGCGATAGCATAAAGATAGAATGTTAATTGCTTTATATTCAAAATTACTTTGGCTTTTTGTGCATCTACAATAAATGGTTTAAATATTTTGGAAACATGTTTTTATATATACACATATGTATATTCTATACTAGGTAGTGGCATAAAAAGCATTTAAAGCATACTACCTAGTATATTTACTACCTAGTATGGAATAGGTATATATACTATATGCTAGCTATTATTATAACCCTATACATATTGTTTAAAATTGACAATAATCCTTTGTGGCACATACTATTCATTCATTCATTCATTCATTCATTCAGAGACAGGGTTTTGCTGTGTCGCCCAGGCTGGAGTGCAGTTGCACCATTATAGCTCACTGTAACCTCAAACTCCTGAGCTCTATTATTTTAATGTTTTTCAGGTAAAGCAAGTAAAATATAGACAGCTAAAGTTACTTGTCCAGTGTCACACACTTTGTATTTGATAGAATAGGGAACTGAGTGCAATGCATGTCCACAGCTGGCATAGTGTGTCACTGTGCTGTGCTGCCCTGCCTGGGCAGTGGGCATCCGTTAGGGACGGAAGGCCCTGTGAAAGAGCCATTATAAATCAAAACTTGAGGTTAAATACGTTGGAGATGGTTTTTATTTAAGATATTAATTTATAATATCCATTTTTCTGTTCATATTTAATTTTGATATATCTGGCTTACATTTTATCCAACCAGCTTTATCACTGACAGTTGTTAGGTTACAGTGATCTTGCAATAGGTGAAATGAAATCTCTGTGATTAAAAAGCTTGTTAGACTTCGAATCCTAAGTTTTCACTGATTTAATCCACTATTCCCAGTGATGTTTACCATGAATATCTTAAAATTCACGCATGCATCCCTGTGTGGAATATAGCCACCTTATAATTTATTGGGGAAAAAACCTACAAAACCAATAGAAAAAGTAGAAGAACAGTTTCTTCTAAGAATTCTGCCTTATGTTTTTTGGGGCTGCTTTCAAAAAATTTTCAAGCCTGTCGTGATATAATTTTAATGCTTTGCGCGCTTGGGAACGTGCTCCTTTTGCAGATTCTTTAAACACTGGTTCTCAGTCATTCTGGATTAGTGGCATTTCTGGTGGGATCTTGAAGCCCTAGCATTCAAGCTCTTTGATTATATCTTAGTTGTCTGATTTTAGCCAGTCTTTGCCTCAGATTTCAACAGGATAAAGTGATCTTCCTACATTGCAAGGTTTTTCTTTGTTTTGTTTTAAAAAAACTCTTTTGCTGTGACAATATTTTGAAACGTATATTTGTCTGTCATAATATAAAAAAATTTTTAATTTTGTAGACGTAGAATGACCTAATTTAAATATTTTTCCTTTTATAATATAACATATAATACTACATCATTTCTGTAGGACACCCTATATTGAACTTTCAGACTCTCCGAAATCATATAGTGCTTTTTACGATTTCTTGGTAGAAAAATATCTGATCACCTTCTTCCCAAAATATAGGTTACATGTTTAGATATAATTTATAGATATAGATTTATTTTTATAGCATGGTATTATATCCTTTTCTGATACTAGTGATTTGAAAATTTCATACATGTGGAATTAAAATCAGCCCCCAACTCTTCTTTTCATCACACTCACATGTATTGTGATTCTAATGGCTCTCCTTACTCTGTGCTAGTCCTGTGATAGGCAATTTACCAGCATTCATTCATCATGCAAATTAAAATTACATCTGTTTTATTTCAAGGATGTTCTCTGGTTCTGTGTTTCAACTTTCTGCATGTTATCATTGTAATCCTTATCAACAATCTTAACACATTTTATTTTAAGAATGCCTGTTTTTCCCTTTGAAATTTAATAAGCAAGTTATTGCAGTGATCACTGTCCCCTTTTAACTTAATTTAGTTGAGATTTTCGTGTTTCATATTCATACTTATCTTTTACTGTCATTTGGAAAATGTATTTTTTTTGCTTTAGTATCCTCTATAGTGTTTTTTAAATTGCTGTCTTTCTTTGTATTACACAATCTCAGCTGCTTCCTGTTCCCTCCCTTTCTCAAAGTCTGCATATCTCAAACTGCTTCTTCTTTCTCTTTTATGTATTATGATTTTATATATCATAATATCAGATAGTAGGAAGACTACCTGAAGGCTTAACAGTGAATCTGATCTTTATGAACTAGAATTATTTCTTCAATTTTATTTCGACCACTGATATTATAAATTTACTTTTCATGTAAATTTTAAAATGTTCTTTTAGTTTGTTAAATATATTGCTTCTGAAGAATTAATGCTATAGTTTTTCCACAGGGTAAATCTAAGATTTATAACATTTTAATTACCCGAATAACTGGAAAAATCTTTTGAATTCATAAAAAAATTTCTTTGTCATTAAACATAACTAGCTAAGCTCATACGTTTTCTGCAAGAACAATATGGCCATTTATTATATTCATAATTTTGAAATTTTATTTTTTATTGTTATGATTCAGTAAAGCAAAAATATGCATATTATATGTAAGTCCTTAGTGTATATTTATTGTGTCATTCAACTTATATTTTCTTTGTAAATGTATTCATCTACTGAGTACTTCCCTAAGAAGTAACATCCTTAAGGAGAGCCAATTAAGTCAGAAGGCTCAATCACGTTCTTATTGCCATGGTACTAGATTCGTTGTTTAATATTCAACCTGGCCTCACAACTTGACTAGAACAGCTCTGACTGGATGAAGGTTCCACACCTCCTTCTCTCTAGTCATTCTTTGATTGGACATGGTCAGCTACAGCTGCTTGGTTGAGTCTTTGTTTGTAATTTATCCAAGTGATTATCTAAAAATGAGGCTTTCCTCTGTAGGAGTCAGACTGGTAACCATCCTTAAGTAGTATAGCGGCACAGCATGCTTAAATTCCAATAGTAAACTGGTAGTTACAAAAGCAACATTACAACATTACTTTTTAATCCATAGTGTTGCTACTAACATGCCAGTATATACGAGACTATTCAGATTTGGTAACTGTATGAAAATCTGTTTGAAATATTCCGCATCCTATCCGTGGTAATTATTTACATTGGACTGTAATGTCATGTTTAAAGGCATATTCCACATCCAGGATTTTATTTGATATTGGTAATAAAATTGAGATTTTAAAAATTCTAAAATTAGTAATATCTACATTATAAAAGTTGCAAGGCCCTGTTGTAAGCAACGTCTATGAAACAGCTGTAAAAAATAGAATGTATTTGGAGGTGGAAATTATATGTATATAAAAATATACATACATATTAGACAATTGTATACAAGTCTAAGCCTCTGGTTATTGAAGAATTTGGTTCATTACACCACAGTCCACTGATTTAATGCCTTTACCAGTGAGAAAAAAATAGAAATTGTGATGCTTCTATAGAGAGTCTTAGTGAACCACTTTTATTCGGTATCAACTATTTTTTTTCACAATTTTGTGGGACACAAATATCATAGACAACAGAGGGACATGAACATAGTATGATTGTGAGCAAAGTTTATCAGTGACCATGTTCAATCTGAATTGTGCAAAATGACTAAGCTAGATTTCATTGCAAATTAGGTAAAATACATAGACTTTAATTTTTGAACATTTTGCTATAAGTAGAAATAGTTTTAGGAGAATAAAATATTAAAAAGCAATGTTTTATTATAAATAAATATCAATTCTAAGTGTGTTTAGTTGATATAAATATATTAAATATGCAACTGCTTTTTGTATCTGTCATAGAATTATGATTGTAACTTTCCAAATTAAATTTGCTAATATGCACTGCTTGTAAAATTGAATGACCTACCCACCTAACATTATTCTGTACTTCTGAGTGATTTATTATTTAATAACTAAAATTATTGAGAATAATAGTTTGAAAATCATGCATTTTATGTTTCACTTATGTTTTTATAAATGCATTTGAATATATTTTAGAATCTAGTTGTTCAGTTTTTCTGTACACATTTATATATGGTAGTCTGTAGGCTTCAGAAGAGATATTTTGAAAAAAAGGTTGGAAAGAGGTATAAGTTATTTTTTCTTATTATGTGGCCCCAAAAATAAGGAAATCTTAATTTCAGGGGGAGAATTTGAGATGTTTAGTCAACACACTAGACAGTATGTGTTATGTATTTTTTCTCCAAAATGTGAGTCAATTCTTTTGTGTCTAGTATTTGCTGTATTTCAATTAAACTGTATACTGCCATAATATGTAAAGATAAGTAAAGACATGGATTATTATGGTATAAGAAACAATAATTTCAGTAGCTTAAAGATAAATGATTTGAATTTAGAAACTCTAATATTTTTATGAAATTATTTTAATTTATGTAAACTACAAAAGGGAGATCCAAGGAAAGCATCAGTATTATTTTTTTCTTTAATATACAATATTTAGCAACTCTACATTAAAGGGAGTCTTGATACACGATTATACAAGTTGAGAAGTGCGTTATTGTTTTAAAGGTATTTCTAAAAGCCATTTGTGTGGTAATTTAAAAGAGCAAGAACTTCCATAAAAGGTATTTAAAATCGCTAATTTGAAGTGTGAGGATTCATATGAAATATCATTTTTACCTTAGTGAGATAAGCATATAATGCTTAATAGCATTATAAAAAAGACTTAAAAATTAATAGTTCTTTTCTAATCATAAATATAATACATGCTCATTACATTATTGGGAAAAAAATAAGAAAGCACAAAGATTCATATGATTATTCCTCTTAACTACAATGCCACAAATAGTGCTGGTAACATTTGCTATGTATACATCCTTTCATTTCTTCCTCTACCACTCTTTCCTCCCAAAATAGTTGTGTTTTTTTTTTTTTTCCTCAATATGTACTCTTAAAACTTAATATTATTTGAAAACAAATACAGTTAGGGAGAAGAGTTGAAACAACTATATTTTGTTTTGACTGGATAAATAAGGTTTAATATAAATAGCAAAAAAAAGTTATAGATGCATTTTGGATAAATGAATGAAATTCTTAGTTTTCTTGCAAGGCAAGGGCAACAAGATAATTCAAGTTTCAAAAGCATACTTCCAGTAAATGGAAGTTTAATCTTCAATTTTAAACTCCTGTGGGAGTTCTTGAATCATATTGATTGGATTTTAGTTCTCACCCCAGGAGACGAATTGGTCGAATTTAGGATTTAATTGAATTTAGAGTTACAATGGATCTCTTCTTTCTTAGTATACTTTATTTTTTAAAACAAAAATTTAGCTGGGTGTGATGGTAGACACTTATAGTCTGTGCTACTCTAAAAACTCAAGCAGAAGGATCACGAGAGCCCAGGAGTTTGAGGCTGCAGTAAACTATGATCAGGCCACTGTGCTCCAGCCTAGGCAACAGAGTGAGACCCTGTCTCTTAAAAAAACCAAAATATTAAATAAGTAAATAATAAACAGAATAACGAAAAACATCTAAAAAACACGATGATTGATACACTTGGAAAACATGAAAAAAATCAGGGGACCATGACATAAAAGAATCATTGCTATATTATTGCCGTCCCATGTACCATTAGTTGTCAAATCAAGAATTACCTTCAACTGCCCAATATAAACTTAGTTACATAAATTGTGAATTTTATTTAAAGTAGATGATTTTAATTCAGTTGTATTTAAAGGCACTTATTCTGTTCTTTATTTTACTTTATTAAATTTCAAAATATCAAGGGGGTACAAATGTTTTGGTTACATGGATAGCTTTTGTAATGCTTGAGTCATATTCTGTTCTTTAAATGTATATTTTAAGTATTGTCTGTGGGAAAGCTCCAGGATAATCTCGAATCACCTCAACATTGAGGAAATAGGAGGGGGTGGGTATGAAGGGAGGTTGGTTAACAGCTAAGGACCTACAGTTGGATAGAAGGAATAAGTTCTAATGTTTGATTGCAGAGTAGGGTGACTAAAGTTGACAACAGTGCATCATATATTTCAAAATAGCTAGAAGAGAGGACTTGAAATGTTCCCAACATATAGAAATCATAAATACTCGAGGTGATGAATACCCTAAATAACCTTGACTGATCATAACACGTTCGATGCATGTAACAAAATCTCACACGTACCCCGTAAGTATACACAAATATTTTGTTATCAGTAAAAAATTGAGGAAATGAGGAGATAAATTAGTTATAATGTGAATAATATCATGAGAATTTAATGTGAATGCTAATACCTGAGTGCAAATTCATGTATCCAGTGCCATCATGGGACTATATTTAAAAATATTCTTGTAGATATATTTTTCAAAGAATGTTCATTTGGCAAATGAAGAAGCGAATGTGAAAATATCTGTTGGCACACATTGTAATATTCTGTTTATTATATCTATCTTTTCCTATATAGCCTGAAAAAAATGAGAGTGAGCCAGGCAGCCAGAGAATAAAACCTGTGTTTATCGATGACGCTAATTTTGGACGACAAATATCTTACCAGCACGCAGCAGTCCATATCCCCACTGACATCTATGAGGGCTGTAAGTAAAAGAATGTTAACAACTGTTGGAATGCTGCGTTCTCACCTATCATATGTATCCCGTATTTGGGGAGGAAAAAGAGCAAACGTGGCATTTTTATTTGCATGTCATATAAGAGTCTGCGGTGAACCCTGATTTACGTAAAAGAATAAATCTGATTTTCATGAACAGTTTATGATCATATGGTCTCACTACATGAATATTTCTAGGAGATTCTACATCCATGGAGATGTCCTTCTAATCTATTGTTTAGTAAACAATTGTGCCTTCCCAGTTGACATCAATAACTTGCGAAGTATATAGATACATTCTTTAAAGCTCGAAACTACGCAGCTGTGTTACATACACAGGCATGCGACACATATTCTTACACAAACTGGTAAAGGGATATGGTTGTACATTTTCAATTCTCTCCAGTTCTTACCGCTTCTTATCATGTCAGTCATTCTCTTCCATCTCTCTGCCTTACCCTGGGGTATAGGTAAAAGGTAGTACCTTTCTTCCAGTATATTGTGGGCCCCAGGCAAAAAGAAGCATTGAAGGGAAAGGAACAAGCAATAGACCTAATGCAATGGAAAACCATAGACTGGAAGTTTCGGTTGTGCGGAAGGCATAGGAATAAGGTATTTGGGAAGGTACGAGGAAGAAGCTTGTGCCAGTGACTTTCTCAGAGATGCCCTATGCATTCATCAGGACAGAGCCTGAGGAGTCTAACTGGGACTCTCTAAGAACAGCCTAATCATCTGTGAGGATGAACTGTGACCCCGGAAGCAGGGTCTTTGTTCAGTCTTCCGTGTTATTTATTGTCTAGCCCATCCCTCCACCTTCCTCTCATGCCTTGCACCCTGCTTTCTCACATAGTAAAGAATAATGGGAAAGAACCACTTGAGACTTTAAAAAAATATGTTTCTTCTATTTCTCTTAATTAGGCTGTAGAGTGTATCAGGTATTCAGAGTATCCAGACAGCTGGGTTCTAGAACCAAACTGCCAGAGTTCAAATCTAAATTTTAGCAGGGCTATTTCCTTGGACAAATCCTTCAACTTTCTGAGTAAGCATTTCCTCATCTGTAAAACTGAGATAAGATTAGTATCCGAGGTCTTTTGAGGATAAAGTAAGCTAATGTATTTAAGTTCCCTTAGTAGTGCCAGACTCATAGTAAGTGCTATATAAGTGTATGGTGTTGTTACTGATTGCAATTAAAGCTTATTTAGACCCACAAGATTAAGTAAAGGGACTCACATTGTAAATTAATTTTTATCTTTGGATTCATCCTTAGAGATTATTTATTGTCGAAGAGGAAATTTCTAAATACATGTATGTTTCCTTTCATAACATAAATTTTGTCATGGATAAAATTATTTGTTTTGATTGTCCTTTAAATGTTTTAAAAAGCACATGCTATTTTCATCCTATCAGTTCTTTGATGATTTTAAATATATAATTATCTATAGTAGAAACAAAATGGTATATACATATAACTTGTTATTACATGAGCCTTAAACATAATTTTACTTCTTTACAATCCAACTCACACTATTAATTCCAAGTCCTTTTGGGAATTATCTGGGGTTTAGATTCATATGTTTTTTTACTTTGACTGTTAGGTATTATTTTTTCAATAATTATTTTTGATATTTGCAATCACATTTGTAACTATAACTATTCAGACAATGGTAAACTATATGACTGTGTTCTCAGTTTTAAAAAAATTATAAATTATATCTTCCATCTTATTTACTTTCAAGTTTTCTATCACCTATCGTTTGTTGGACATGTCAGGAAAATAATATTATTTATATCTTTCTATCGAATTCACATTGGAAGAAAAAACTGACTGGATATAGACATTTTAAGTCAAAATATTTTTTTTTGTCAGTACTCTGTATATCATGGCATTGTTTTTTAACCTGTAGTACTATGTTGAGGAAACTTGAGGCCAACTTGGGTTTTGTTAATTTGTTAGAAACCTTTTATGATTGTGTTTCTGTTTTGTTGATATTTGGAGATCTGTTCCTTATTCTTAAAATTCAGTAATTTATAAATGTCAACAAGATTATTCTAACTCAGTGAGTTTTTCTTCCAAATAACTTTAATAAGTAGAACATTTTGATTAATATGTTTCATATATATATATATATATATACTTTTTAACACAGAAGACTTATATGTAAAAGAAAATAAAGGAAAAACCACTGTGACTGAAATAAGTGGCCATTTACCTCTTTACATTCTTTAAGAAGATGTCCTCCATTTGTCTAGTATTGGTAGTCAAGATAGATTCTGAGTAAGCATATAGTTTATTATTTGATTATTTGGAGCCAGTATTGTCCACAGGAGGTAGTATGTATGAGAATCTTCATTTTTTTTATCCTTTTCATCTGTTCATTTTTTTTTTTACTTAGTTGAAATCACATTCATACTTAAAGTCTTCATCTATTTTATGCTAAAACAGACATGAAATCTGACACATACATTCAAGCATAATTTTTTAAAGAATATTATATTTCACATAGCATACATATATTTTTTCAGTATGCTACAAAAACTTTTGACTTTGTATAAATAATGTTTTTCTTTACAATTTAGAATAAACTATTTGTAAATATCTGCAGAGAATAATTTTAATAGTCTCAGAGAATAAAAATTATTACTTTGAGAATCAGTAAGATAAAATATTTAAATATGTGTTTTGGAAGTCATAAGGCACTTTTTAGAATATGTCATAATTTTTTTTTAAAAAGAAAAAGAAGCTCTGTCTTTGGATTATTTATTTAGTCTCATTTATCTTAACATTGGCATCTCCTTCTTTGCTGAAATCTCATCAGTAAGACACTAACCTTGTCTGGCCTGTACTCCTTTAAAATTCATATCCAGTGTTATAAGCCGTATGAGTAAATGACAGGAGTAAAATCAGAAATGTCCACAAGATCTGGAAAATTTAATAATTACCAGTATTCCTCATGCAGTTCATTGGAACATGACAGATTTAGAGGATTTTTCTAGGCTTCTGAGTTTAATGAATATGAAAGTGCACTTTAATTGAAGGCTTAACTGAAGGAAACAGCCTTTTCATTTAAAGACAGTTATGTAACTACATTCTCATAAGAAACCTCGTGTTCTAATTTCACAAAGGTGATTACTTTTTGAAGTCTCTGGAATTGAAATGTGATTATTTTTGCTCAATGATATATTTAAAGTTTTAGAATGGTGTATTTAATTAGAGTCCCATGGAAAATTTCCATTTTCGAGAATTTCACTAGTTGCTACTTTTATTTTACAGTCATTTTCAATAGAAGTTCATATTGATATTTGTTTATATGATTATTATATATAGTTCTAAAAATATACATTAATAAGGGAAAATAATAGAAGAAAACACAAACTTGCATAAAGCTTTCTGGTATCAAATTCTTTTTTTCTTACACTTTGTAATATAAGCAAGGAAATTATTATTTCCACTTTAGAAATAATCTGAACATACCTTTATCACAAAGATATCTTCATTTCAATAAAAGACAGAAGAATTTTCAGAAATTGTATTCTGTTGAAGTCTCATATGATTTACTCAAAGTATTTGTTTTTATAAGTTAAACTATTAATAATAGAGAATACTGCCATTGCAATGTATCTTGATGTTCATTTGTCTTGTCTTAAAAGATATAGCTGTGATATCTTCAGTGATGTCAGTGTAAAAATTACAGAGGAAAATGGTGCTTGCCCAGTCTTTGCTCACAATTGTGTGACTAGCCCTTCATAATGTTTAAATTTTAGCACCTATTCTGTTCTAAGACATGTCCACCATTTAATTAAAGAGTACTAACCAATAGTTTACATTTAACTGTTGTAAACAACTTATTTTGTTATTGCAACAAGTAACCAGGTGGGTAATATACCTTTTACAAAGTAAAAAAGTTAATATTCGAATTGATTGGCATGTTCAACGTACGTCAGGATGTCTGACTCCACACCTCTAACAGTTTTAAAAGGCAGATGAAAACAATTTTTCCTTAAGGTATTTTGTGCTCTTGGGCAAAATGCTTGATTCAGAATGAATGTGTGTGCTCTAAAGCCTGTACTCATATTTTTCAGCAAATTATAGTCCCAGTGAAAAGATTTCAGCAGAATGATGTTAGTTCATAGTGCTGCTTTACCAAATATATTTTGTAAGAGGGGAAACTTGTACATGGTGTTGGTAGACTATTCACTTCCAATGTATACTCTTATTCTTTAAATTGCATTTAGCTTTGAAATAATGAAAAGATGTGTGAGAGAAACTTTAAAGGACTAAAAATTAAAAAGTGAAATTATTAGTTCTTTGGATAACAGATGATTTGAAAGAAATGGAGGCCCTAGAAAATATATGACTATTTGATATTACTTACAATGATTAATATGAGTAGGATGCATTATTTAGGATGGAATTTGTTTAATTTATAACCAAAGTAGATTTTCAAAAAGTTAACAAAAAATATTAAGTATAAACCGTAGAGTTAACTTTTTAAAATGTTTTTGTTTTTGAAATATTCTTTCCTTTTAAACTATTGACTGTAATAGTTGATATATATTAATTTCAGTTATCCTGTGAGCATTTACAATTTTTAATCTATATTTAGCTTATTATGTTATTTAACAAATATTTTGAATTATTGACATGTTATTTTCAAAAAAAAAAACTGTCCAAAATTAAAATCAACACAGTGTTGCTATTGTAAAACCAAAATAATCGGGATTGTATTTACATGTGTTAAGAAAAATAGCACTTTTTAAAAATATCACTTTAATGTAATAGCATTATAGTCTATTATAAAATGTTACTTTGTGTATCTTTTATTGTATCCTTTAATGTATCTTTTATTGCAGTAGAAATCTAGGAAGGCACATTGTAAGATAGCTGGGAAAATATTAGTTTTTTTTTAGACATGATATTATCATTTAGTTACTTCAGAAGCAGCCAATAATCAGGTGAAATTTTATTAATTTAAAAAGATTCACTTTGAATATATTTGTAGATGTTAAAATATATATCACAAGAGTGAAAAATATTAATTTTTTCTTTATTTTGTCTCTAACACATTATTCCTTCCTTCATTCAGCAAATATTTATTGAGCACCTACTGCGTGCTATGCCCTTTTCTCAATAATGGGGATATAGCACTGAACAAACAGACAAAACCCCCTTCGCTCATGGAGCTTGCATCCTAGTGGAAGGGAATAGAGCATAAAACAAACAATTAAAATAATGATAGTATAATAAATTCTCTAGATAAAAATAGAGAAGTGGTTACAGATAGCTCTTGGGTTAGGAGAGAGGAGTTGATATTTTAAAACAGGTAGACAGGGAAGGCCTTGTAGCTAAGGCAACGTTGTGTTAGAAGTCTGTGGGTAGTGAGCGTGAGAGCCATAAACTCTCTTGGGTAAGGAGGTTGTGGGCAGGAGGAACAGAAAGTTCAAAGATCTAGAGGGAGGAGCATGCAGGCTCATGGAAACACCAGCGTGACCAGAGCAGAGTGGACAAGGGAGCAGGTGTAGCAGCAGAGGCCGTGTCTTGCACAGCTTTGTGGATTGCAAAGATTTTCATTTTTAGTTTGAGATCGTCTTAGCTCAGGCTGCTGTAACAAAATAGCACAGACTGGGTGGCTGAAATAGGTTATATTTATTTCTTACAGTTCTGGAGGGTAGAAAGTCCAAGATCACAGTACAGTCAGACTGGTTCCTAGTGAAGGCTCTCTTCCTGGCATGTAGATGGCAGCCTTCTTACTCTGTCTTGACATGACCTCTTCTTACGCACCTGCAGAGAGATCTCTGTTCTCTCTTCCTCTTCTTATAAGGACCCTAACACCATTATAGGGCCTCCACCTTCATAACCTTATCTAAACTTAATTACCTCCCCAAAACCCCATCTCCTCATAATATCACATTGGTTGTTAGGGAGTCAACATATGAATTTTGGGAGGGAATACAAACATTTAGTCCATAACTTAGATGGAAAAGCTGTGGGATGTTTTTTTGGAAGCAGAGTTATATAGTCTTTCTCATCTCTATAGAAAAAGTTGGAAATACTGAATACTTTACTGAGAATAGGCATATAAGGGACAGGAACAGAGGTGGGATGGTGGAGCTCTGGGCCAAGGTCATAGCATTTGGTTGTAGCCTAAGAAAGTATTCCTGTCAAAATTGCATAATCCTCGTATATTTTTGAGGTCTATACTCTTTCTTCTAATTTTATGTTTGTTATAAAAAATTTTATATGATGAAGATATTATGGCCTATTAACCTAATTATCTCAAAATAGTGACACACAAATATCCTTATAAATATACTTTATAAAGGCACTTTAAATTGAGAAGCTAATGAGCTAAGGTAAAATTAGTGGGCTATTTTAAAGAACAATGAATTTTAAATGAAAGTACAGTTTTGGTAGAATATTAAGACTCTCTGTATGCCTTTCTCCATAACTTTTAAATATTCTCTTCTAGTTAATGAATTCTATACAAGTTAGTTCCTTTCCTGATCATGCAATTATACAAGTTAGGAATCAATACTAGAAATTCTAGAGGAAAATGGAGGAAAAATACACAGAGAAATTTCTCGTTTTTCCCACTTACATAAATCTTTGCACTTTGATGCACATTGCTGTGCTCCTTTTTTGGGCCTGTCTGGCATATTTCCTGTGATTTCTGGTTTGGGATTCACTTCACATTACCAGCAGGTTTTGAACTATACAAACTACTGATGTTTACATATGCACATATAGTTGACTTTTTTTTCCCCTGTACAAAACAAATAACCTTGAACTAATGCTTCACTCTTCCTATTTCTTTGAAATAAAAATGCTGCCTAGGATGTTCTACCTACCAGATTATAGTTTGAAATCTTGCATTTGGATCAAGATACAATAATAAGAATATTTCAGTAATAATGTATTATTAAGTTTTGTATTTATTATTTTTTTTAAACCAGATGATTTACAAGAAAAAATAATTTCAATTCTGGAGGGTGCACCATTCCATCCTGTAGATTTGTATGTTAAAGGAATAAAAAAATGAATGTCTTCAAAGAACTGTCAGTAAAATGTTGCCATGGTTCTAATATTAACAGTGTAGATATTCTTCTTTTAGAATGCTATTTAAATTGTAAAGTCTTGGTTCTGAATCATGAAACAAAATCTGATTAAGTGTTAAAAAATGACAGTCTTAAGAAGTGCAGTTGATTCTGTAACAAAATGATCATCTATTGTAATAAAGGGATTAGCTTAAATAATTAATATTGCCCCTCATTAGGAGTGAGTAGTGACATGGTAAAAACATTATAAAAAAGATACTGAGGACAAACCTGAGGTACAAATTATACATTTTAGGCTAGAGTAATTTGATCATATGTAATAAGTTTGGTACAAAGAGAAGCAATACCACTTCTGAGGTAAAGTTGGCCTTACTTTCATTGTCTTTCTCTAATAATAATTCTGTAATACATGCATATTCATAGATAGCAATACGGTATTCATTTTACAATAGGAAAATGTTGACCACATATAAACCCAAATGACAAGGATACAGTATTCTGATCATGTAGATACTGGTCCTTTAATTAATTTAGGATTATAGAATAAAAAACCAATTAGTAGTTTTGTAGATTTTGTAAAATGCTCTGGACTTCATAGTGTCCCCCTCCCAAGGTTATATGTTGAAGCTCTAGTCCCTGATGTGATGTGGTGTTTAGAGATAGGGACTTTTAAAGAAGCAATTCATGTTAAATGATATCATAAGGCTTGACCCCTACTCCAAGAGGTTTGGTGGACTTAAGAGAAAGAGAGATCCCTCTCTCTCCTTGTGCACACGCATGCATGTATGGACAGAGTGAGAGGTAGCCACCTACCAGCCAGAAAGAGAGCCCTCACCAGAAACCCAATTGGCCGACACCTTCATCTTGGACTTCCTCATCTTCAAAACTGTGAGAAAATTAATTTCTGTTGTCTAAGCCGTCAAGTCTATAGTACTTTGTTGTGGCAGCCCAAGCAGACTAAAGCAAATTTATTTTCACAGAAAAATTGCTATAGGCTTGAACTTAATTTTAAAAGAATTTATATGAAACAAGGATGGAAAAGTTAAGTCGATGTTTTACAATTTATACTGCAATATACAGTTTAGAAATATTTGGCTGCTCAATTTGGATTTGCAGAGTCTTTTTTTTGTATTTTAATTCAGAATCTTTATTTCAGCACTTTACCTTGATGTAATTCGGCTCTGGAGATGAACTAATGCCCACCAAACTCAACAGATAGGCTTGAATTGGAAAAACAATTAATTTGCAATTGTAGGCATGTATAGCAAGAATAGTTAGATAGATTGCTTTCATGTGGAATTTCTTAAGTTATTTAGTGGGTACCTAGGCTCTGAAGATGTAGAGATTGAAATGTATATAGTTGCTGAAATTATTTTTGTTGTTTTTAGAAAGGGCAGAAGAATATTATAATAACTTGATTGTCTAGTCATTCACAGTGCCTGTGTCCAAGGTGGTGCTGGAGTAACAATATTCAACAGTAGTCAAACAATCAAATTGTTCTTTATTAGCCTATGCAGATAATATTGTCCTGTGCACATTAAAAATTGATTACACGTTAGACTACTCTCTCCCTGGTTGAGTTTGTGAAGCATCTCCATCCCTTAATTGAAACTTGAGGGATATTTTAACCCATAATAATATTTTGAATTAAACTCTAGATCTCATTGAAAATAATGTTGCCAATTAGCTCTTGACATAGCTGTTACAGCAATGTCCACTCAGCTCTTTTATACTGGTCTATAGATGGTTAAATCCATCTTCAACCGCACTTACCATGTTACTGACAGCTGCTCATTAGAACATGACACGTTTTCCAAATTGTGATAGGTAATAAAATTGCATCAAGATTTTTAAGTAGAATAATGGTTTTCTGTTCAAATAAATTTGGGAAATACTGTACTTTATAGCTACTTCTTTGGAGACTGATAGTATCCCTTAACCTTTAAAGCTCAGAGAAATTCTGCTAGGAGTACACAAAATTTGTTATAATCCAATATTTTCTGTATATATGTGACCATGAAACATTAACATCTCACAAGTATATATTTCAATTAATTCACATAATCACTTAATCCAGATAATTGATAAGATATTAATAAATAGAAACAATACTTTTGATAAAATTTAAAGCTCATTTAGCTTTCCAATATGAATCATTTTGTACAAGTGTGACATGTGGTTTGTTGTGAAATCTAACTTTATTATTTATTTTTTTTTTTTGAGACAGAGTCTCACTGTGTTGCCCAGGCTAGAGTGCCGTGGCGTCATTCTAGCTCACAGCAACCTCAAACTCCTGGCTTAAGCGATCCTCCTGCCTCAGCCTCCCGAGTAGCTGGGATTACAGGCATGCGCCACTATGCCTGGCTAGTTTTTTCTATATATTTTTAGTTGTCCAATTAATTTCTTTCTATTTTTAGTAGAGACAGGGTCTCGCTCTTGCTCAGGCTCGTTTCGAACTCCTGAGCTCAAACAATCTGCCTGCCTCGGCCTCCCAGAGTGCTAGGATTACAGGAGTGAGCCACCGCGCCCGGCCTAACTTTATTTTTTTGCCTCTTAAAGTGTTTCAGTGAGTAGCCCTGGATAAAGATAATTTCTCTGGTGATTCAAAAATAATAAAATGGCCTGAGTCACTTTTAGTCATAAAAACAGTCTCAGATTCAATTTAGAAATTAAAAAGTCTATTCCCACATAATTGTGAATTCTCCATATTTGAGTTAATGTTAACTCTTCTTGCCTACTCTAGTTAAGAGCTAATGAAAGCCTACAGTGGAGAAGGATCAAAGGAGGGGCAGGCATTTCCTAGCTGCTATATGAATTTTACTCCCACAAGTAGAAGCAGGGAGGGGATGGGAAGGAAAATGATGGTTGTTACCAGTCTGAGTGGCTTAGGGCAGGGCTAAGTAGATGGTGAGTTTCGTAGATAATTTCAGCTAACTCTTTCTTTTGAGAAGAGATCTTATTTATAGATTTATTGGTGGGCTCTTTTTTCTATAGTTCCTTTGACTCAGCAGATTCACATCTCTTCTGTGGGAAAACTTACTGCCAGTTGTTTCCATGGTCCTAGGTGGAAATTTCGATTACCCTCTCCTGAACTATGCATGGTACAACAGCAGAATGGTGAAATCCAACATGCTTCATGCCAATCCTAGCCGATGCTACTAACTCAGCCAAAATTAGGCCATAAATTGTTGCATAGTTCTTAATGTTTCACCGTGTTTCTCTTATACTATATTTCATTACAAAGTTTATCTCACATTCTTGGGTATTTGGCCAAATATATAAGAAACAGCCAGCAGAAATTCTACTGTTCTTAGAAGAACCTATGAAGGACGTTCAGTGAATTGAGTACTTACAAAAGTTTTTAAAGACTCTATGTCAACATACATGGTTAACCTTGGTATTGAACCCCCTGTTTTCCATAAAATAAAGATAATTCCCCCATGTTGATGACCTGAATCCCAGCATTTTGTCTGTCATGCACATAAGTTAAAAAAAAAAAAATCACATTTTTCCGTAAGTAATTCTCAGAGCTGATAGTTATATCTCAGTGCCCTTTCTTAAGAGGAAGCTCAAATATTATACATGTTTACTATATGTCCTTCATTTCTATTTGTTTTTCACATATACTATATGTGAAAGGCACACTGTTACAAAGAAAATAATCTGCAAATTTTTTAGTCTATTATTGAACAAGAATAATCATGGATTTGTAAAAAGTCCGGTTATTATATTTTTCTTACTGTTTACTGGGGAACAGAAATAAAAATTCACCATTTCTCTGTTTCTAAAAACAAATTAAAAAGAGAACACAGAGGCAAGGCATGAAAAAGGATGTGTGCACAATTCAGTGCCTCTATAAATTGATAGCTGCAAATCAGAAATGTACTTGGCTAGCTTTTATGATGGGTATAACAAGTGACAGGCCATTCAAAGCTTGAAGAAGAGAGATAATGAAATCTTAAATTAGAATAGCTTCCAAAACAGACTGACAGTACTGTTCATAGCAAATTAAAAAGGGATTGACAACTGGAGAGAAAATGGAAGTTTGGAATTTGAGATGAGGATTTTTTAATCATCTGGCATTTGACTTCATGGATAAAATCTTACTTCGATTTCTCCCTAGAGATAAAGAGGCATTTAAAAGATATTTCTAAAATTCTATTATAAAGAGAAAGATTTTAAATAGACTAAAGAGTTAAAAATTATTTTGTCGCAAGTTACAAAGTTCATATTTTTAAAATTATGGGGCTATGAGGTATACAAGTATTCAGATTGGATTTAGTTAATATTTGTTATTTGATCAAATCAAGTTACATACAGTTTTTAACTTAATACATGGTATTTAAAAATATACTACTTGAATTATAGAGTATTTAAAAATATACTACTTGAGTTATGGAGTATTATAAGGTAGTGACAAAGGCCATACTAATACTGTTTCAGTCTTACGTAAAGATTGATTTATTTTTACTTGTTCCTTGCAAATAATAGTAACTGGAAGCTGTGAGGATTTTCACATAGGTTCTGATGGACACTGGAGCCCTTTGTTATCTGATATTCACCCAGACCGCAGCATGATTGAAGAAATGTCTTATTACTATACTTCCAGGCTGGTGAAGATCAATTGATTCTATACTTTCTTGGTAATCATTACCCATCATATGGAAATACATTGGCATTGACGAGGCCAATTTACTATAGAGCAGAAGTCCCCAGAGGGGTCACACAGATAGTCGGTGGAAGGCTTCATATTTGAAAGAAACTAATTTTGCATGGGGATGGTATTCTAAGTACTTAAAATGGCTCCTCTATTTATCACCTTTTATAAATCACAGGGCTTTTTGACCTGGAGAACATCTCTTAATTCTAGAATAATTTCATTCGTGACCCTCTTAAGTTTTCAGCTCCACCCAAAGCAAAAACAAATGACAAGAAAAATTGCTTTCAATAATTTTTTAGGATATATAACCAACGTTTCTCATTTCTAGGAGAAGGGCAAACAGACAAAATTGATTAACCCTTGTATTTTAGTTGTCATTCATCATTTGAAGTTTTTGTATTCTCAAAAATGTTTTTTGATATAAAATTTTCTCCTAATCTTTTTAATGTTAAGAAGATTTATGCAATAATTTTGCATATATATTATATCTGGTATTTTAACCATACAACTCCCTTTTGGAATTACCTTCAATACCAGTTTTTTAGCCTGAAGAAAAAAGATAATTATTCTATTAAAAGAAGGGGGAATAAAACAGAGTTTTTTATATACTTAATTCCAGAGGAATTATAGCTATTTGAAAAATAAAATAATTCCAGAACACGCTAAAATATTTGTCATCAATTTAAAGTATAATTCAAAATAAGAATTTCCAAAAATATTTTGAGAAACAGAATCTTGAATGATAGTCTTCTATAATTTTAAAAGACCACATGTTATTTATAATCATTTTAATGAAGAATGCTATTTATATATTATCGTTTGTCAAGTGAATATTCATAATTAATTGTTTGTAGTTCACTTCCATCACAACCTGTTTCCTAAACCAAGTTCCGTTAAAATCTTGTCATAGGAGTCTAGATTTTCTCAGTTTATTGTCTGATATTTGTTATTCTCTACAGGATATTGTGGGTTGTTTTTGAAGATTCTTGAAACACTTTTGAAAGTAGAAAAGTTGAGGAAGGAGTAGTATAGTGTGAAACATGCATTACATTGGATAGCCTTTGAAATGAATGGAATGGTTCCAAAAATAAAGGATAGAAAATAAAATTTTTGGCCGGCTGCGGTGGCTGACGCCTGTAATCCTAGCACTCTGGGAGGCCGAGGTGGGTGGATCACTCAAGGTCAGGAGTTCGAGACCTGCCTGAGCAAGAGCGAGACCCCGTCTCTACTAAAAAATAGAAAGAAATGATCTGGACAACTAAAAAATATATA